>JXCR01110229.1:120465-135656 GCA_002079205.1 Phalaenopsis hybrid cultivar | reverse complement strand
GTCCTTCCGAAGCGGGCAACGGGATTTCAATTCCGATGACCGACAGCTTCTTACGGGCAAACCCCACACCAAAAATAGTGCCGACATACAAATACACACAAACATCCATTTCTATTACAAAAAATCACAAAAATAAAAGTGCAAGCACAAGTACACCAATTACTATCAAATATCAAAATCCCAAACTATGTCTTCGTCTCCTTGATCAGCAGGTGGATTGGCCTGATACTGAGTATATCTGGGGCACTCAGGGAAAGTAACATCAAGCTCACCTCTATAGTGTCGGTCTTGATTCGTAATAAGCTACCTCAAAATTTGAATGCCTCTGAAGGTACTCACTATCATAATCATGTCGTCATTCTAAACCTCCAATCCTTTCATTTATTAATTATATACTCTTCCGCTGCAAGGTCAACTCATTCAAAAAATCAGTCAGAGTGGGGGAACTAGAAGGTGGAAGGTCATAACTTGTAGAGGGGACATCACTACTAGTAGAAGGTTTTTGACTCCTACTTCCAGTTCTCCATTTTTCATGGGATTCATAAGTTTTCAAATTAGCTTTACTAATGGGTTTCATAGGGTAAACCCATTCCTCATCATCTCCAGCTTCCACTCTAGAAAGTTGGCAACGTGCATAAATAAGGCCAGGATGTCCTAGACCTCCACTTGTTTCACTCCTTGCCGTGGTCAATATATTTTTAAAAATAATTCTCCCCACATTTATATTTCTATTATTCTGAATATAGAAATTCAGAATAGCTCTATCTCTAGTTACCTCGCTATGGTGATAAGTCGGTAACCGAGTAGAGGAAATAAAATAGTGCCACGCCTTAGAGGTGGCAGTCAACATGGAAGCAGAAAAATTTACTCGTTCTTGTTGCTTAATCTTCCACGTCCCTTTCCCATCAGTGAAAAAGTTGATCATATCATTCAGGGGGCCTTCCATAGTATTGAAGGATTCATAATGGCAGCTATAAGATTCTGGTACTTCGTAAAAGGTGTTAATACGAGCGGCGTTAAATTCAACAGGAAATCCCCGCACTTGAATGATTTCATCGTTAGAATAGAATATGTTGGCATAGAATTCTTTTACAATATTAGTAGCAGCTTTATTGGTGGTGTAACCGAAGTTGTCCCACCTCCGCTTGGTAATAACTCGTTCAATTTCTCCTCCCGGACTCTCAAAAACTTGATCCTGTATGCATTTCTTTCCCTCAAATACTGAATTAAATCTCGATTGTGCCTTCGCATTGACGAAGCGAGACTCGTCGAACTCAAGTCATCTCTTTTATTGTGGAGCCATTTTAATCTAATCACAATTATAGAAAAATTCCAAAATATACTTCAAATATGCAAATAATGGCTTCCAGAAGTAATTCTAAGAGTTCAACACTAAGTTCCATGAATTTTTTCCTAATATTTTCTTCACATTCTCAAACTTTTTGGATCTCCTCAATGTGGAAGAAATTCATGGTGAAAATCAAATATTTTAACTTGGAGTGAAGCTCTTACCTAGAGATGATCAAATTCGGTGTCTAAATGCCTTGAAATTGCCTCCCAATCCAAGATCTCTCAAGCCCTAGGTCAAAAAGTGCATTTTTCAGAGGAAGGGGATGATGAATAGTGGCAGTTGACTGGTCAAAATCGCAGTTAAAGGTGTTTTTATAGGATCTCGCCGTCGACGGAGTATTCGGCGCCGTCGGCGCGCTCTATTGAAATTACATCTTAAGTCTCAGGAAAATTCCGTCGTCGGCGACGTCGAGGGCGTTTTCGGCGGGCTCTATTGATTTGGTTCAATTTCTAGATTTTTGCGATTTTGATCAATTTCAAGCCTCAAGGACATCAATCAATCATTATAGACATAATTTTA
The DNA here is from genome assembly GCA_002079205.1 of Phalaenopsis hybrid cultivar. Lineage (NCBI taxonomy): Eukaryota > Viridiplantae > Streptophyta > Magnoliopsida > Asparagales > Orchidaceae > Phalaenopsis > Phalaenopsis hybrid cultivar. Next base: position 133,786 of record JXCR01110229.1, on the reverse strand, counting down.
AGTGATTAAATGATGTACTTATCACAAATAAACTTTCAATCCATTGAATTGGTTCAATTTCCAGATTGTTGCGATTTTGATCAATTTCAAGCCTTAATGACATCCGTTTAGTCATTATAGACATGGATTTTTGCAATTTCGATCAATTTCAAGCCTCAACGACATCCGTTCAATCATTATAGACATAATAAATGATGTACTTATCACAATTAAACTTTCACAACACAAAACATCACATTTATATATAAATTTCAAGGGGTACAATTTACGTTACATAACACACCTAAGTTTGGTATTTTCTCAACCTCAATACATTAATTCTGCGTCGCAATTCAAGCCACAACACTCAAAACACTGAAAACAAAACATCTTATGTTTAGTCTCAACTATACAGAGATCTAAAAGCATAATTCTAAAGCAAAGCAAATGCAAAGTTCAAATCAAATTACACATATTGACAGACATGTAGTAATATAAATCTACTTATCTTCAGACTCGGTACTCGATTCTCCTCTGAGAAACAGGTAGCAAGGTAAATCTACTATTCTTCAGATTCAGTGCTAGATTCTCCTCTGAGATCACCCTTGCACATGAACGAAGAGGTTGTAGAAGGGTCAGAATGGAAATTCTTCAGTGGAATCCTCTTAATATAAATCTACTAATCTTCAGACTCGGTACTAGATTCTCCTCTGAGATCACCCATTGATTGCATAAGAGGTTGTAGAAGGGTCGGAATGGAAATTCTTCAGTGGAATCCTCTTCTATTAACTTCATCCTTTTCATTAGTCGTATCAAGCTATCTTCTCAATGTCCAGAGTGATCAAAATGTTCTTTCATCCTCCAGTCAAGATGATCAAAGAAATTAGAGATATTATTAATTGCATTCATGACATTTTCTACCTCCTTCTGAAATTTCTTGATTCTGCGCAGAATCACCAAAGTCTTGTCAGGAACTAAGGGTGGGGAATCGGCAGTGAATTCTGAGACACTTGATATACTATAATATGGCCATCATTCTTTCCTTCAAAAGCTGGGAATCTCTCAGTTGGGTCCAAAGGCTTCCAAGGTAGAAGTACCTTTTCCCAATTTTCATAGGATACATGGAACTGACTGTAAAGTGAGAAAATTGTGGAAGGGTGTCCAAGCCCATAAGTTGATCCATGAATGACCAGGCACAAAACCCACTTCACAATTATTGATCCAATATCAATTGACAGTCTCATTTGGATGCAATAATTCAGAATAGCACTTTCTTTAGAAACTTTACCGATCTTCATTGTTGGTAACAGTTTTGCAGAACTAAAGAAGTGCTAGTGTTTCGAAACGGGATTTAGGAGTGTCGCAGAAAAACTAACATACCCGCTTTCTCTCATTTCCCAGTCTTCAGTTTCGTCCGTTAAACTTTGGTAAATCTCATTCATCTGGTTTTTTGTCGGAACGAAGTTAGAATAATGGCAGACAGGAACGTTCTCGATCATGTTTAATTCATTGATCCATGCAGGAGTGAAAGTTATCCATCTACTTCGCACATAAACGACTCCCTGGTTGATTCCATGCAAATTTGCATAAAATTCCATTACCACAGGAACAACCACGGTGGCGATAGTATAGTACAACACTTCCCATCTTCGCTACACTATCATCTCTTCAATTTTTGTAGAGGGATTGTTCAATCCTCGATTTACGAATCCTCGTTCTTTGATCAATCGTTTCTTCGTCAGTGCCTTGTTGAAGATTCGCTGTGCTTCCGCATTAATAAACTTTCTCCGATTGAACACTCGCATTCTAGGATTATCAAAGGAATTGAACGCCATAAAAATAAATTTGGTGGAGTTTCACTTCATTTTTGGGGAAATATGAACTAAGGAATCGAATTTAGGAGTTTAAAAGGGGTGATTCTCGCCTAAAAATCACCATTCAAACTCCAGAAACCACCATCTCGCCGGTCTCACCATCGGCGGGGTCGAGGGCGCCGTCGGTGAGCCTTCTGTAATTAATTGCCTTGACTTTTAGAAAAAACCCACCGTCGACAATCTATCTACTATTTGCTAAAAAGGGTAAAAGGGAAGTGATCTTTCCTGGTGGCAGTGTTTAATTTTCTATAATCAATGCAAATACGCCACTAGGAAAGAATTAAGAAATGAGTCTTATGATAACGACAAAATTTATAAGAAAAAATTAAAGTTATGGCATGATCGGAAAATTAACCAGAAGAACTTTGAACCAGGACAAGAATTTTTACTTTACAACACTAGGCTGAAGTTATTTCCTGGGAAATTGAAGTCTCGTTGGTTAGGACCATTTACTGTGACTCATGTTTATACTTACGAAACTGTTGAAATTAAAGATCATAAGACAGGAAATAGATTTAAAGTAAATGGATACAGATTAAAACCATATTATGAGGGTAAAAGACCAAATTTTAAAGAAGTTTTAATGATCAGTCAACCTGAATGACACCTGAATAGGTCGGGCTGACGACGTTAAACCAAGCGCTTTATGGGAGGCAACTCATATTTATCTTTACTTTTATCGCGATTATAGTAGTTTTTTATTTGAAATTATCGTTAGTATGTGATAGTATTAAGCTCTACTACTCTTATTTACCCTTGAAATATCTTAATAATTGGATCCATAGAGAAAAATTAGAACGCATTCGGACCAGAGCAAAACTGTGAAAATTTTGCCTTGGGCACCGACGGCGCCCATGACGCCGCCGACGGCGGGTTTTTACCGAGAGTCCAGACAAAATTAATATAGAGTATCGCCGACGGCGCCCTCGAACCCGTCAACGGCGAGACCGGTGAATTGGCGGTTACTTGGGTTCAAATGGCGGTTTTTTTCGATTTTTGGGCGGGAATTGTCCATTTAAACTCAAAAATTTGATTCCTATTTCATATTTTCCCTCCAAAAAAGAAGTGAAACTCCACCAATTTCATTCCTATGGCGTCCAATTCCCTTGATAATCCCATAATGCGAGTTTTCAGTCGGTGAAAGTTTATTAGTGCATAAACGCAGCGAATCTTCAAGACGAAGAAAAGATTGATCAAGGAACGAGGATTGGTAAATCGTGGATTGAATAATCCCATGATGGATATTGAAGAAACGACAGTGCGGCGAAGATGGAAAGTGTTGTGCTACACTACCGCCGCCATGGTGGTTCCTGTGGTAAAAGAATTCTATGCAAATTTAGATGGAATCAACCAAGGAGTTGTTATGTGCGAGGAAGATGGATCACTTTCACTCGTGCACGGATCAACGAATTATACGTGATAGAGAATGTTCCTGTCTTTCACTACTCAAATTTCATCCCAACGAGAAACCAAATGAATGAAATTTACCAATATTTAACGGACAAAAATGACGACTGGGAAACAAGAGAAAACAGATATGTTAGTTTTTCTGCGACACTCCTGAATCCCATTTCGAAACATTGACACTTTTTCATTTCTGCGAAACTGTTACCGACAATAAAGATCGGTAAAGTTTCTAAAGAAAGTGCCATTTTGAATTACTGCATTCAAAAAGGACTGTCGATCGACATTGGATCAATAATTGTGAAGTCGGTTTTGGGCCTGATCGTTGATGGATCAACTTACGGGCTTGGACACCCCTCCACAATTTTCTCACTTTGCAGTCAGTTCCAAGTGTCCTATGAAATTTTAGAAAGGTACTGCTACCTTCGAAGCCTTTGGATCCAACTTCCAGTTTTTGAAGATGAAAATGACATGGCCATTATAGTAGATCAATCATCTCAAAATTCACTGCCAGTTCAACCCTTAGTCCCTGACAAGTCTCTGGTGATCCTGCGCCGAATCAAGAAATTGGAAAAGAATGTACAAAATGTCATGAATGCGATTAATAATATCTCTAATTTATTCGATCATCTAGACTGGAGGATGAAGGAACATTTTGAGCACTCTGGACATTTAGAAGATAGTTTGATACGACTGATGAGGAGGTAATAGAAGAGGATTCCACTGAAGAATTTCCATTCCGACCCTTCTACAACCTCTTCGTTCATATGTCGAACACTCTGGACATTTAGAAGATAGCTTGATACGACTGATGAGGAGAATGAAGTTAATATGACTCTACTGAAGAATTTCCATACCGACCCTTCTATAACATCTTCGTTCATGTTCAATCAATGGACATTTAGAAGATAGCTTAATATGACTGATGAGGAGGATGAAATTAATAGAAGAGGATTCCAATTTCCATTCCAACCCTTCTACAACCTCTTCGTTCATGTGCAATCAATGGGTGATCTCAGACGAGAATCGAGTACCGAGTCTGAAGATTAGTAGATTTATATTACTACCTCTCTGTCTATGTATTTTAATTTGAACTTTGTATTTGCTTTGCTTTAGAATTACGCTTTTAGATTTCTGTATAGTTGAGACTAAGCATAGGATGTTTTGTTTTCAGCATTTTGAGTGTTGTGGCTTGGATTGCGACGTTGAATTAATGTATTGAGGTTGAGAAAATACCAAACTTAGGTGTGTTATGTAACGTACATTGTACCCCTTAGAATTTATATATAAATGTGAGGTTTTGTGTTGTGAAAGTTTATATGTTCTAAGTACATCATTTAGCCAGGTAAAATTATGTCTATAATGATTAAAAATATGTCGTTAAGGCTTGGAATTGATCGAAATCGCGAAAATCCAGAATTTGGACAAAATNCTTAAAATTATGTCTATAATGATTGAAAAGATGTCGTTAAGGCTTGAAATTGATCAAAATCACAAAAATCTGTTATTTGAACCAAAATCAATAGAGCCCGCCGACGGCGCCCTCAACGCCGTCGACGATGGATTTTTCCCGAGACTTAGGTTAAAATTCCAATAGAGTGTGCCGACGGCGCCATCGACCCCACCGACGGTGAGCTCACAAAAATCACCTTTAACCGTGATTTTGACCAGTCAATCGCCACTATTCATCATCTCCTTCCTCCTAAAAATGTCATTTTTGACCTAGGGTTTGAAAGATCTTGGATTAGGAGGCGATTTCAATGCTTTTTGACACCAGATTTTATCATATATAGGTNGCCGACGGCGCCATCGACCCCGTCGACGGCGAGCTCACAAAAAAACACCTTTAACCGTGATTTTGACCAGTCAACCGCCACTTTTCATTATCCCCTTCCTCCTAAAAATGTCATTTTTGAACTAGGGTTTGAAAGATCTTGGATTGGGAGGTGATTTCAAGGCTTTTTGACACCNCCATCAATGGATAAATTATTTACATTGACCGAAAAAAGCTTCCAAGCATAATAATCTACAAAAATTTCAACTATTGTTAGAGTTTAACAACTTCTCAAACATATAAAATTATTGATAAGCCGAGTTATATTGTATGTAAAAATCTAAAGTATTACTACAATTCAAAAAATCATGCTTTAATGCATCTTACTGAGTCTTAAAAAAAGTCTCATGTAAGGTAAGACCGAAGAGAAAATCTGGGCCTTCCCTTCCTTCTAGTTTTGAGTCCACCTCTCTATTAAGGAGAGAGGCTAGACTGAAAGTCTAGAGTCTTTTCATAAATAGCATTGACCATAAAAGTCATTCAAAACTTGCAACGGATGACAAACCTGAATCTGCATTAGTCCACTTATGCAACAAATCCAAACAGATATGGATAAACTAAAAGAATCCATGAAATAACAGTAATCAGAAACAAACTTGGTATTTTACAACCGATGCAAAGATTTGTTGCTTAGTAAAGGAGAGTAATGGCAATCATTGCTAACTTCAGTTGAAAAAAAAGGAAGATTTACATGCATACCCCTGAAGTCATAAGTGTTTAGATTTCTAACAAATAGACTTTAATTTTTGATAATGAAGAACATGTTTCTGGAGCCATTAAGCAGAATGAAAAAAGCATATAGAGATGCATACCTCTCTCTACATGGCTCATATTTGCAGAAGTAATACATTACCTGAGAGGTGATGCCAAGGTTCCCTACTCACACTTGATATTTGTACAAGCAAGAATGTCCTAAACAATTTCTTTTTCTCCTCATGAAGAGAAGATAATTTTCTTGATGTGGTTTTTTCTTCAGATATAGAACTTCTTTTGTGGTTGAAAATACAAAGATGATGATCACAGGCATTAAATTTGTATGAAGCTATTTCAACTTGAATACAAGCATTAAGATGAAAATTTCAACACAATAAACTATGTGAGTGATAATTTTAACACATGAAGAAATGTAAATATAATTCATGCTACCTGCCGAAGAGCCTATGAAGATGAGATGAGTGATGTGCGTGCTAGCTTGGAGGAGATGAATGGAGACATTTCGTTATGCAAGAGGGCACTAGCAACATCCACCAGTAATCATACTTTTGAAGCCAAACGCATCGAAGTACCAAAACTTAAGACTTTTGGGGGAGCTCAAACGCAAAGAAAGTAGACAACTTCCTATGGAGACTTGACCAATACTTTGGAGTGATGGGGGTTACGGATGAAGATACAAGAATTTAATTTGCAACCCGTTATCGCTCGAACGTTGCTATGTTGTGATGGAGAAGAAGACGATGAGATATCGAGAAAGGTATGTGCACCATATCCACCTTTGATGACTTCAAAAGGGAGCTAAAGATACATTTCTACCCTGAGAACGTGAAGGATGAGGCTAGAGCCTGGTTGCGAAGCTCAAGTAAATAGAATCGATTCGAGAATATATTAAGAAGTTTACTAGACTGATCCTTGAAATTCCCGACATGTCTGACAAGGATGCACTTTTCAACTTTATGGATGGAGTACAGTTGTAGGTGAAGGCTGAGCTTAGAAGGTGTAGAGTGCAAGATCTTGTCACTGTCATTGCGGTCGTCGAAAGCCTAATTGATTACTCAAAAGAGTCCACGAAGCCTAAAGATAAGAAAAGTGCATATGTCAAGGTTGGGGAAGACAAAGATCAACGCAAGGAAGAAATCCGCCGCAAATCGACCCCATCCAAAGCAAAAGATAAGGGGAAGTCTAACGACAACAAACAACAACTGTTTTCTTTGTGGATGACCTCATTGAGCAAGGGATTGCTCTGAGAAGAAGGCTTTGAACTCTCTCTTTGCAAGTCATCAGGAGGAATACGACAGCACAAGTGGGAACATGCAACTGCTCAACGTGGTGCTCTCCTCTCCAAAAAGCCCAGCAGAAAGACTTCTCTTTGTAAAGGTGATTATAGGTGGGACATCTACTAAAGCAATGATAAATACGAGTTCTTCTCACAACTTTATCTTTATTGAAGAAGCAAAGAGGATGGGTCTGCAAGTATCTGGAGGAGGGGGCTCCATCAAAGCAGTCAACTTAGCGACTAAGCCAATCCATGAAGTGGAGAAATGAGTGAAGACCTATGTTGGAGATTGGTCATGTACGCTGAATTTCTCCATCATTCCATTGGAAAATTTTAACTTAAACCTTAGTATGGATTTCTTGGATCAATTGAGAGTGTTCCCAATATCATTTGTCAATAGCATATCAACATGAAGGGCAACTGATGGGAGGAGGAGAGCTACTTGGTTGTTCTTCATGACCCCGATGAAGAATTGAAGCCCCAAGAAGACGTGTCAAGGGAAATGGTGGCAGTACTTTAGAAGTTTAATGATGTTTCACTACCAAAATTACCAAAAGAACTACCACCAAGAAGGGAGATTGATTACCAGATCGAGCTAGAGCCAGGGAATAAGCCACCGACAATGAAAGTTTACCGCATGGCACCTTCAGAGCTGGCAAAGCTTCACAAACAATTGAAAGATTTATTGGAGACAGGATTCATCCAACCATCTAAAGCCCCATATGGTGCCCCAGTTCCATTTCAGAAAAAGAAAGATGGTTCCTTACGCTTGTGCATAGAATAACGATCATTAAACCAAAATTACCACAAAGAATAAATACCCAATTCTTCTCATCGCTGAACTTTTTGATCAATTGGGGAGTGCAAGGTATTTCTCAAAATTGGATCTCTGATCAGTCTACTACCAAGTGAGGATAGTAGAAAGAGATGAATCGAAGACCACTTGTGTGACCAAGTATGGATCGTTTGAATTTTTGGTTATGCCTTTTGAGCTAACCAATGCTCCTGCTACATTTTATATATTGATGAACAAACTATTCCAACCATACTTGGATCATATTGTTGTTATCTACTTGGATGACATAGTGATGTATAACAACACGCTCCAAGATCACCTTGAGACACCTCCGAGAAGTATTCAAAGTACTAAGAAAATAAGCTATACATCAAGAAAAAAATGCTCTTTTTTTCCAAACAAGAAGTAATATTCTTAGGGCATAAATTAAAGGATGGAAAGCTTATGGTGGAAGAAAGCAAGATCAAGGCCATCCAAGATTGAGAGCATCCTACCAAGGTACTTGAGCTAAGATCCTATATGGGACTTGTAAACTATTATCGATGATTCATAAAGGGTTATTTTGCAAGAGCTGATCCGTTGACAAACCTATTCAAGAAGAATAAGTCATGGAATGGAATAACAAGTGTCATGAAAGATTTGAAGACCTCAATAAAACAATCAGTGAAGAGCTCGCACTTAGCCTTCCTGTGTATGAAATGCACATTGATGCATCTGAATTTGCTAAAGGAGAAGTACTCATGCAAAATGGACATCTAATTGCTTATGAAAGATGGAAACTTAATGAGATGAAGCATCACTACACAGTCCAGGAAAAGTAAATGACGACTATCATACATTGTCTCAGAGTATAGAGAAGACACTGCATACTCAACTCCAAATTTTGGGTCATGACATATAATATTATTACCAGCTACTTTTAGACTCAGAAGAAGCTAAATCCCAAGCAATAAAGAGGGAGGAATTTTTTAGCAGAATTTGATTACATCTTAGAATATAAACCAGAAAAGGCTAATGTAGAAGTAGAAACACTAAGACGAAAAGCAGAACTTGCAATCATTCCACAAGTGTCCAACTCCCTCATAAACAAAATCAAGGAAGGGTTAAACTCTGATCTATAAGGCCAAAGTATTATTCCTCTGGTGAAGGAAGGAAAAACCAGAAAGTTCTGGATAGACGAAGATGTCATCTATGAAAATTGGGAAAAGGTACTGCTACCTTGGAAGCCTTTGCATCCAACTGAGAGATTCCCAGTTTTTTAAGATGAAAATGACATTGCAATTATAGTAGATCAAGCATCTCAGAATTCACTAATAATTCAACCCTTAGTCCCTGATAAGTCTCTGGTGATCCTGCGTCGAATCAAGAAATTGGAAAATGAGGTACAAAATTTCATGAATGCGATTAATAATATCTATGATTTCTTCTAGATTGGAGGATGAATGAACATTTTGAGCACTTTGGACATTTAGAATATAGCTTGATACGACTGATGAGGATGATGAAGTTAATAGAAGAGGATTCCACTAAAGAATTTCCATTCTGACTCTTCTACAACCTCTTCGTTCATGTGCAATCAATGGGAGATCTCAGAGGAGAATCGAGTACCGAGTCTGAAGATTAGTAGATTTATATTACTACCTATCTATCTATCTATGTATTTCAATTTGAACTTTGTATTTGCTTTACTTTAGAATTATGCTTTTAAATCTCTGTATAGTTGAGACTAAGCATAGTATGTTTTGTTTTCAGCGTTTTGAGTGTTGTGGCTTGGATTGCGACGCTGAATTAATGTATTAAGGTTGAGAAAATACCAAACTTAGGTGTGTTATGTAACGTACATTGTACCCCTTGGAATTTATATATAAATGTGATGATTTGTGTTGTGAAAGCTTATATGTGCTAAGTACATCATTTAGTCACTTAAAATTATGTCTATAATGATTAAAAATATGTCGTTAAGGCTTGGAATTGATCGAAATCACAAAAATCCGGAATTTGGACAAAATCAATAGAGCCCGCCGACGGTGGATTTTTCCCGAGACTAAAGTTTAAAATTCCAATAGAGCGAGCTGACGACGCCATTGACCCCGCCGTTGGCGAGCTCACGAAAAAAAACCTTTAATCGTGATTTTGACCAGTCAACCGCCAATATTCATCATTCTCTTCCTCCTAAAAACGCCATTTTCGACCTAGGGCTTGCAAGATCTTGGATTGGGAGGCAATTTCAAGGCTTTTTTACACCGGATTTAATCATCTCTAGGTAAGAGCTTCACTCCAAGCTAAAAATATTTGATTTGCACCATGGATTTCTTCCACATTGAGGAGATCCGAAAAATTTGAGAATGTGAAGAAAATTTGAGAAGAAATTCATGGATCTTAATGTTGAACTCTTTGAATTACCATTGGAAGTCATGATTTGCATATTTGAAGTAATTTTTGGAATTTTTCTATAATTTGATTAAATTGAAATGACTCCACGTCAAAAGAGAAGAGTTGAGTTCGACTAGTCTCGCTTCGTCAATGCGATGGCTCAAACAAAATTTACTTCCATATTTAAAGGAAAGAAGTGCATACAAGATCGAGTTTTTGAAAATCCGGGAGGAGAAATCGAACGAGTTAATGTCGAGCGGAGGTGGGAAAACTTTTGTTACACCGCCAATAAAATTGATGCAAATGTTGTGAAGGAGTTCTACGCCAATTTGATTTATTCTGATGACGGAATCGTTCAAGTTCGTGANTTGTGAAGGAGTTCTACGCCAATTTGATTTATTCTGATGACGGAATCGTTCAAGTTCGTGAATTTCTTGTTGCGTTTACTGCCGCCGNTTTGAGTGTTGTGGCTTGGATTGTGACACTGAGTTAATGTATTGAGGTTGAGAAATACCAAACTTAGGTGTGGTATGTAACGTATATTGTACCCTTTGGAATTTATATATAAATGTGATGTTTTGTTTTGTGAAAGTTTATATGTGCTAAGTACATCATTTAGTTTCTTAAAATTATGTCTATAATGATTAAACTAATATCGTTTAGACTTGCATTTGATCGAAATCACAAAAATCCAGAATTTGGAAAAAATCAATAGAGCACGCCAACGACGCCCGCGAACCGAAGGTGAGATTTTCCCGAGACTTACGATTTAAATTCCAATTGAGCGCCGACGGTGCCATCGACCCCGCCGATGGTGAGCTCACGAAAAACACCTTTAACCGCGATTTAATCAGTCAACCACCACTATTCATCATCCCCTTCTTCCTAAAAATGCCATTTTCGACCTAGGGCTNATATGTGCTAAGTACATCATTTAGTCACTTAAAATTATGTCTATAATGATTAAATGGATGTCGTTTAGGCTTGGAATTGATCGAAATCACAAAAATCCAGAATTTGGACAAAATCAATAGAGCCCGCCGACGGCACCCTCGACGCCGCCAACGCCGCCCTCGACGCCGCCGACGGTGGATTTTTCCCGAGACTAAAGTTTAAAATTCCAATAGAACGAGTCGACGACGCCATTGGCCCCGCCGATGACGAGCTCACGAAAAAACNATGGATTTCTTCCACATTGAGAAGATCCAAAAAATTTGAGAATGTGAAGAAAATTTGGGAAGAAATTCATGGCTCTTACTGTTGAACTCTTTGAATTACTATTGGAAGCCTNGGAGATCCAAAAAATTTGAGAATGTGAAGAAAATTTGGGAAGAAATTCATGGATCTCAGTGTTGAACTCTTACAATTACTATTGGAAGCCGNCCACATTGAGGAGATCCAAAAATTTTGAGAATGTGAAGAAAATTTGGGAAGAAATTCATGGATCTCAATGTTAAACTCTTAGAATTACTATTGAGNGATCTTGGATTGGGAGGCAATTTCAAGGCTTTTTGACACCGGATTTAATCATCTCTAGGTAAGAGCTTCACTAAAAGCTAAAAATATTTGATTTNTCTTAGAATTACTATTGGAAGCCATGATTTACATATTTGAAGTAATTTTTGAAATTTTTCTATAATTTGATTGGATTAAAATGACTCCACGACAAAAGAGAAGAGTTGAGTTCGACAAGTTTCGCTTCGTCAATGCGATGGCTCAAATAATTTTGACTAGATTGAAATGGCTCTGTGACAAAAGAGGCGACTTGAGTTTGATGAGTCTTGCTTCATCAATGCAAAGGCTCAATCAAGGTTTACTTCAATATTATTGCCGAGCGGAGGTGGGAAAACTTTTGTTACACCACTAATAAAGCTGATGCAAATGTTGTTAAGGAGTTCTATGCCAATGTAATATATTCTGAAGATGGAATCGTTCAAGTGCGTGGATTTCCTGTGGAATTTACTATCGCCTGCATCAACAACTTTTACGAAGTCCTAGACTCTTATAGTTGCCAGTATGAATCATTCAGTACAATGGAAGGCCCTCTGNGAATGTAAAGAAAATTTGGGAAGAAATTCATGGATTTTATTGTTGAACTCTTAGAATTACTATTGGAAGCCACAGTTCACATATTTGAAGTAATTTTTGGAAATTTTCTATAATTTGATTATATTAAAATGACTCCACGACAAAAGAAAAGAGTTAAGTTCGACGAGTCTCTCTTCGTCAATGCGATGGCTCAAAAAAATTTACTTCCATATTTAAAGGAAAGAAGTGCGTACAAGATCGAGTTTTTGAAAGTCCGGAAGGAGAAATTAAACGAGTTATTATCGAGCGGAGGTGGGAAAACTTTTGTTACACCACCAATAAAGCAGATGCAAATGCTGTGCAGGAGTTCTACGCCAATGTAATTTATTCTAATGACGAAATCGTTCAAGTGCATGGATTCCCTGTTGAGTTTACCGCTCCCCTCATCAACACTTTTTACGAAGTCCCAGACTCTTATATCTGCCAATATGAATCCTTTAGTATGATGGAAGGCCCTCTCAATAATGTGATCAACTTTCTCACTGATGGGAAAGGAACATGGAAGATAAAGCAGCGAGAACGGGTAAACTTTTTTGCTTTCATGCTGAATGCCACCTCTAAGGCGTGACACTATTTCATTTCCTCTACTATGTTACCGATCTATCACCATAGTGAAGTAACTAAGCTATTCTGAATTTTTGTATTCAGAATACTATAAATGTGGGGAGAACAATTCTCAAGAATATATTGACTACGGTAAGGAGTGAGACTAGTGGAGGTCTAGGACATCCTGGACTTATTTATACAATTTGCAAACTTTCTTGAGTTGTCTAGGACATCCTGGACTTATTTATACAATTTGTAAACTTTCTGGAGTAGAATTTGGAGATAAAGAATGAGTTTATTTTATGAAACTCATTAGTAAAGCTAATTTGAAGACTTATGAATCCCATGAGAAATGGAGAACTGGGAGTAGAAGTCAAGAACCTTCTACTAGTAGAGATGTCCCCTCTACAAGTTATGACCTTCCACCTTCTAGTTCC
>JXCR01110229.1:101083-112063 GCA_002079205.1 Phalaenopsis hybrid cultivar | reverse complement strand
TTCAAAGATTGAACATATGCTTTGGAATTTTAGCAAATTTTGCAATATGATTATCAACCGATATTGCTATAAGATAAAGCAATATTAACATGTGATAAGTTTATGCATGTTCAGTCTATTATATAAATCGATAGGGATATTACTTCTCAAGTTTACTTGAGAGGTTATAATTAAAAATGTATTATGAGCATTATGCGGTAAAACGATATCATAAAGACGTAAAAGGTAAATTTTTAAAAAAAATAAAGTTGAATTAGCAATATTATATGGAGCAAATTGTTGGATTTCAAAACAGTCAATCATAGCTAAGTTCAAAATTGCAAAAACTGAGAGTATTTAGATGGTTGAACATAAGAATATGAAAAAAAAAATATTATTTATTATATTAAATGATGATTTGAGTGGNCAAGTTTACTTGAGAGGTTATAATTAAAAATGTATTATGAGCATTATGCGGTAAAACGATATCATAAAGACGGAAAAGGTAAATTTAAAAAAAAAAAAGTTGAATTAGCAATGTTATATGGAGCAAATTGTTGGATTTCAAAACAGTCAATCATAGCAAAATCGCAAAAACTGAGAGTATTTAGATGGTTGAACATAAAAATATGAAAAAAGATATTATTTATTATATTAAATGATGATTTGAGTGACGTCCATTAAAGTAAGTGATTAAAAATAGAGTTTTTAAGTTTGATCGTGTACAATAAATGGTTTAAAATGCACGGATAAGATGGTTAGATAGATTGATATCAGAAGATTATGGGGAGAATGGGTAGCATAAGGTAACATGGTGGATACAAGTTGCTCAAAATTGTGTGTGAAAAATATGTTTAACATCTCATTATAGCACTCAATAGGAACAAATGAGAATTCCAGATTCATAAATCCGACCCTAGATAGTTGGGATAAGGCTAANCATGGTGGATACAAGTTGCTCAAAATTGTTTGTGAAAAATATGTTTAACATCTCATTATAGCACTCAATAGGGACAAATGAGAATTCCAGATTCATAAATCCGACTCTAGATAGTTGGGATAACGCTAATGGCAATCATAATAATATTTGGTTGGATGATACTTCAATATATTTAATGAGATGCTTCTATCAGTAAATTGGTTCTGTTGAGTTTGTATTAATTAAGAAAGTTTCATTTTCAAATTGAAATCTAATAATTGAACCCTAGCTGTGTTTAATCTATACTTTTCAAGTTATGCATGGCTATTTACAATATGTCTTTTGTTTCCATTTTGGTTATGNTTAATCTATACTTTTCAAGTTATGCATGGCTATTTACAATATATGTCTTTTGTTTCCATTTTGGTTATTTAACCTTAATCGTATGCATTGTACTTTGACACTCAATATTACATCAGGTTCAAAGTTTACAGGATTTTGAAATCTTTTGTACTGAAGCCAGTAAGATTTGAAGTGAGAATTGCATGTTACCCAATATTAATTCAACTAAGAAAAAAATCAATTGACATTTTTCACTGTCAAGAGCCTTCTTAGATTGTATTCTAAACAGGTTTTGGACCTTATGTCTTTTTATTAGACTTTATTTAGTTGAATTTTAGATGGATAGATGGATTTGGAAGAAAATTGAGTGGAAGTTATGTAGAAATACTTGTACTTGATAACTTTAAAATTATTCTCGCTTTATTCAACATGAATTGATGGAGAATGAGGATTTATAATGCTGACTACAAATAGTTGGGATAAGTTCAACAATTACAATGGCAAGTTATCTTAAGAGAAATATTAGAGATTGGGGGATCATTTAGATGACACAAACAGAGCTTAAATTAGTTAGGGACTTACCAGGAGCTCGTGAAGACTGGAGAAGGGTCCAATGTCATTTTTATTAGAGTGAAATTACCAAGATTTAACAGTTCAGTTGCCCAAGTTGATGGTGTCAACTGGAAAGTAAAACCTTTCATAACTGATTATGATAGAAATAGATGATTCCAACCATGAAATATGTGTTGCAGGTTTAAGACATTTATAGATTTTTGCTCACTCCCTCAAACAAGCTAAACTATGATGCAACTGTGATAACACAAGGAGAAGCGGATAGTTATAGTTTCTGTTATGCTTGTGCACATCAAACACTTCTTTCGTATTTATGGAATGTTTCATATCTCATTAATATCTCATCCCATCTCTTGTTTGAAATACTATCTCCGCCTTTTCTAGCTTCAGATGCAGGGCTCCAACGATTGGTGTTCTTCAATCATTTTGGCATTCTAGTGGGCATTACCTGGTTGCATCCAAGATTCAAGTTGCTGCGGATTACTCAGATTCAGCAGCAGATTTTTCTAAATACGTGGGAAATGAACACTGTCATCCCTTGGAAGAACTAAAATGCTATGGAAAAGGTGACGACGTACTGCTTGCTGATTGTGAAATAGCCAGAACAACTGTTGAGGTAATTTATACTTTCAATTCTTTTTATTACTCTAAAACATAGGAATGAGTTTGTAGGTCCTAAGTCATAATGAACCCAACCAGAATGCATTCTACTAATGATTTTGAACAGCGCAAAACAAAATAACTAAATCAAATAATTATACATGCCGGAAAATTTAAACCCCATATATCTTCCATTTGTTCGGAAATAATTTTCTTGGACTGCATGCTTAGGTTTATTTCTATTCCTATAAAAAAATAGTAAACTAAGATTCAAGATCCTCACAGCTGAAACAATGATTTAAATATGAAATTTTGAAACAAAGAACACTTACCATCTTCAAAGTGCATGCCACAATAATCCATGAAACTATCTTAAAACCAACGAAGTAACGAAATAATACGTTGTCTTCTCTTCTGAATGCCACATTGGCAACTAGAAGTACTGCTGGGATTTTGTATTGAAGATAAATTTACTATTCCTCATCTAAAATTTTTTGAAATAATATTCTAGAAGTCAATGATTAGATATATTAGTTTTGCTTTCAAACTAGTGAAGCAACGTTGATCTATCACATACAAACACAAAAAAATTTCTATTTGTGAGCTGTAAGCTACCACAAGGTAACCAAGGAATCGTGTAATAGAACAACTTATCTGAGGATATAGAGGATGGCATGCCAAGAACCAGAAATGCTACTTTGGATGTGAGCATTCCAAAGTTTCAACTTATTCACAGATTCATACTGAGTGTCATTTTCAATCCCGACATTAAGATTATGTCCTTGATGTGACTCATGCTGATTGTTTCCTTCATCTCCCACATTAAGATTCCGTCCTTGATATGGAATGGGTCTAGGATAAAAGATTTATGGTTCACAAACTCTGGAATTTCTATTTGATAGGATGAAAAGTTGCTAAGGAAACTAAAGCAGTTATTTTATGATTAAGCAAATGAGAGCAAGAAAACAAAACATAATGTTTCCGAAGATGCATTGTAGGATGGAATTTTGTACTCATTCTCAAGCATTGAGTTACTTTTTTATACAATTAGATATAAGTGGTACATTTTTTTGACATAGGAAAGACCAAGTAAATATCTCGACAAAACCCCAAAATGCTTCTAATCGAGCATTCTTAAGAGTTGGCTTAGGGAGTCTATTTTACAGGAGTGTCGTTGTTGGGGAATGGCCATACAGAGATACGACTATTCATTAATTGAAAGAAAAGTTTATTGTAGATAGGTACAAGATGAAGAGAGAAATGTTGATAGGCAGAATATGTTACTTGGCCAATTTCTCAACAGAAAAATATAGGTCTATGGACTCCTCTCCCTGCACCAGAGTTATTGTGGGTTGATGTAAGCATTGATTATGTTGCGGGCCTTCTGCAGACTCAATGGAGTAAGCATTCAATTTTGGTGGTTGTTGATTGTTTTTTCAATATGACACATTTCATACATTATCATGTGATTGATGCTTCCCATATTACAAATTTATATTTCAAGGAGATAGTTCATCTTCATGGCGTGCCTCGAATCATCATTTATGTCAGGGATGTGAAATTTATTATTCATTTTTGGACGACCTTAAAGGATAAGTTGGATACCAAGCTATAATTCAATTCAACAGTGCACCCTTAAATGGATGGACAAACAAAGTGATAAAATGAAATTTGGAAATCCTTCTTGGGTGTTTTATAGGGAAAAGCATTAGGTAATGTGTGGAAAGCCAGGAAGGTGGGACGACCGATCACGTCATAGGTCTTGAAAAATCTAAGTGAAGTCAATTTTGAAAACCCCTTGATTAGTTTTATTCTATTCCAAATTATGTTTCTTTATGTTTATTTCATAACTATTTACTTTCCAAATTTAGATTAGCTATATTTGGTAAGTTTGTAAATTAGGAGAGATCGATTTCTCTATATATGTACCTTACATGTGAATAATAAAAAAAGTGAATTTTTTCTCCCAAAGATTGTTTTCAACATGGTATCAGAGCCTTGAAACAATTCATAGATTCCCTATCCCCATAACCCCTCCAATCTCCTCTGCCGATTTGCAGGCTTGTTGAGAATCTCCTCTTCCCNACCCCTTGATTAGTTTTATTCTATTCCAAATTATGTTTCTTTATGTTTATTTCATAACTATTTACTTTCCAATTTTAGATTAGGTATATTTGGTAAGTTTGTAAATTAGGAGAGATCAATTTCCCTATATATGTACCTTACATGTGAATAATAAAAAAAGTGAATTTTTTCTCCCAAAGATTGTTTTCAACATGATATCAGAGCCTTGAAACAATTCATAGATTCCCTATCCCCATAACCCCTCCAATCTCCTCTGCTGATTTGCAGACTTGTCGAGAATCTCCTCTTCCTTGCAGCTAGCACTCTCCCTAGAGGTTGTAGGCCCTCACTTGCTCTTCCTTGCAACTGATATTCTTCTTGTAGACCCTTCTCTGTTCGCCCANTAGAGGTTGTAGGCCCTCACTTGCTCTTCCTTGCAACTGATATTCTTCTTGTAGACCCTTCTCTGTTCGCCCTTGCCGTTAGAATTCTCCCTAGTATAGGGCCTCCTGCACTAGATTCTTCCTACATAAACCTTTTATACCCTTGCCATCAGATTCTCTCTACAGCCTGGAGCATCCTTATTGCAGGCCCTCCTCCAGAAACCTCCTAAGATCCTAGCAATAACAACATCTGTAACAAGAACAACAACAATAACATGCCTCTATATTGCACGGATACAACATGGGGACAATGACAAGGCATGGATACGAGACATGAGACACATTTGCTATTAAAATTTAGGACACTNCTGTACAGCCTGGAGCATCCTTATTGCAGGCCCTCCTCCAGAAACCTCCTAAGATCCTAGCAATAACAACATTTGTAACAAGAACAACAACAATAACATGCCTCTATATTGCACGGATACAACATGAGGACAATGACAAGACATGGACACGAGACATGAGACACATTTCTTATTAAAATTTAGGGCATAAATACACGTCACACACTATTAATAAAAAATATTAAATATAAATAAAATATTAAGAATAACATAAAAGAATAAAAATAAATTTAATAGCATTAACATTAAGAGCCTGTTTGACATCACTTTTGTTTCTTGTTTTAATTGATATAATTTTTATATTGTATATTTTTTAATTTTAAAAATAAATTAAATTGTATATAAAAATAATTAAAATATATAAAGGATATTTTGAGTGTTTTTAAAACCAACTACCTCAATCAAATATATTTTAATTTAAGTTAAAAAAACAAAAATGATCCAAAATTGCCCTTAAGATATTCATAGATAATTGTTAAATTTATAAAATATATTACATCCTTGAGGATGAGACTCGATCAAATAAACTAAGAAATATATGACGTCCGTTTGGTCTGCGAAACCGTTTTATTTGCCGACAAATTCTCANCAACTACCTCAATCAAATATATTTTAATTTAAGTTAAAAAAACAAAAATGATCCAAAATTGCCCTTAAGATAGTCGTAGATAATTGTTTAATTTATAAAATATATTACATCAAAATTTATGTTTTTTTAATCAATTATTTGTTAAATAAAATAAAATGATCATAGGCTTCTTTGGCACTGAATCATATTTATTTACATATCTAATACCAAAATTTTAATTTTTGGATTTATTCCACCCAATCTTTCATATCACATCTTATATACCACAATTTTCAATTTTAAAAAGTGAAATGCACCTTTTCGTATATATGTAAGGCGACATATATTAAATTTTAAATTTAGGCGCTAGATACATAAATACATAAAAATTGAGTGGTATGTAAGGACACTTTACTTTATATATAAATTTAAGTTTAGAAAAATATGAAATCAAACTGACCCCATAATCTTCTCAGTTTAAATGAAAGAGCGTTTTACCTTAAATCCTGTATCTATCCCGAGGGATAAACACAAGATCTTGAGGATGAGACTCGATCAAATAAACTAAGAAATATATGACGTCCGTTTGGTCTGCGAAACCATTTTATTTGCTGACAAATTCCCTATTTAATATGAAAAATTAAATAGAGTTTATTTTAAGTTGAGTTTGAAAAAACTTTTTATAAGGGCAAACTCCTATAGTTAATTACATCTTAAATGACCGAAGTCACTTAAAAATACTCTCGATAAAAGTCAGGAAAAATTATCTTCAAGGACTTAAAAAAGATGAGATTTTTCAACGAAATCGGACAAAGATGTGTGAAAGGGGAATGCCTCAAATTTGAAACATTTATTACAGAATCTAAAGGAAGAAGAACTAGGGGATGCCACAGATCCAGAGGAGATCCTCTGTGACTTCCCAGTCTACCTTATGGTTTGGCTTCAGTTTTGAGGAGAAATATTCAAGTGTCTTATCCTGCCATATTTATCTATTTATGGCTTACATTCGTGTGAAACGATCACACAAATAGCCTGGAAGATATGAAGATTTAGGTCGTAACGAACGACAACCTCAGAATACTAAAACGAGTTAGGGCTTAGATTGCATAGTAGAACTGTACAAATGCCTAACGAAAAACTTGAGGATTTATGTTGCGCTAGGCGAACAACCTCGAAATCCTATGGATTGTTGTTTTAATTTCTAGGAAATGAATGATTTAGCTGGGGAAGACATGTTCTGCTGTTGAAGATGGTCGTGTTGCCCACCGCGCTAGTTCCAAGCTCCTTGTCGTGACGAGTTTAAGTTTTCTAAGGTGTCAAGTTATAATGTCAAATCTAGCGACCCTATGATTGTTGTTATTAAGATATTTTATAGATAACATGTTGAAGTTGTACAGTGTATAACATAACAGTAAAATATGTAGCACAAGACAAGCAGTAAAGAAAGCAGTACAACATGCGGTGTAAAGAAAAGTAAAATGTGCAACAAGGAAGTGATTATAAGAGAATAACATGCTGTAAATATAAAACATACCTGTATACCTGGGAGATCCGCTGTTCCTTAGGTGTAATTGATGCAACAGGTACAAGTAACAAAACTTGAGGAAACAGACTGAAATGTTTTATATAAATGAAAACAAAGAAACATTGTCTAGAAATCTCGAGAAAGATCGTCAAAAGATTCACGACAAGAGAAATACGAGGAAATCGACGAATCAACAAATCGATTAAAATCATAGAAAACACGGGAAAATCCCGAAAAGAGACCAAGGGTGCTTTGTCCAAAAATTCCAAGAAAAACATATGAAGAAGTCCAAAAAGAGGGGGACCGCAAGCACTCGGGTCGGGGCTAGGCTCAACTATATATTAGTACTCGAGGGTCGTCGAAGGCTACTCGGTCACCCGGATGTATAAAATCCGCCACTCAACTAGAAGGATGTCCTATCGAACCTAACTCAGGAGGGTACTCCTTAGCCTAAATAGGTGATCAACAGGTGGACAATCAATGTTTAAAATGTATTTAAAATTTTTATTTTCAGCATGCACATAGGTTTCAAACATGCAAAAAGTGGGTTGCATCAATTTTGTTTGTAGCGAAAAATATATTTTTATTTTAAAAAAAGTGTATTTGTTCTTATCAAATTTATTTTTATCAATTTTGAAAAGTAGTTGTCCACGAGTCAATCGCGTTGTCGGGCATAAGACTACCAACAACCTAAGAAGTTTCGGATCAACTCTCACTAGTTTTGTGTCAGTGAATGATACTGTCATCCTAGAGCTCAACGGGTTCCTGAATCGGATCCTGATGGGTTCCTAAATCGGATTCCGATGTCGTAGGATGACATATCATTCTGCTCTATCTCCGGTGTGCCTTTGTCATTACCGCCCTAAGCCCTAAAACAAAACCGACCTACTTGCGACCTTGCTTGATGGTTTCACGTATAGCAAAAGACTATACATGGGCATTTATGTATTAAACATAAGCATAAAAAACCGAACCAAGAAGCAAGAAAAAAAACAAAAATAGGGTGAGAGAGAGGAGGGACTGATTCACCGAAAACATCGAAAAGAACGAAGAATGAATCAACTCTCAAAACTCGTAACGAAAAGACCTGAAAAGAAAACCCGAAGATCCTTGAATCAATCCGAAGGAATATCATTTTATCACATTTTATAAGTGGATCAACCCAAGTCAATGTGATGGTCGCACAAATGGCTCCACCACTAACTACATGTCCACACACACCGGAGCCTGCACTCAAACGATATCACAACTTTAATGTCAAACTCCCGAAACATCCTGAAACATCCTTTATGAATTCAATTTAAATCAACCATATGCTCCCCTGAAAATGAATTTTCAAATTCCACAACTCGAACAAAAGGACCACAACTCGAACAAAAGGAAAGTATTCAAGCGACGTCAACCATTTATACTTCCAAAATCATGCCAACATCAAAGTCATCCAATTCCAAATGTAATCAAAAGCTTCATATGTTAAATAAGCATAAAAACAACTGGCTAAAACCACATAAATGCTCACAGCCAAGCTCAACACAAAGAGATGAACAACAATTAAGGCTTTCGGCCAAGACAACCCACAAGGGAGGCAACTACTAAGGCTCACGGTTCAGGGCAACAAAGAATAACTGCTAAGACCCACGACCAAGGCCACCAAAAAGGAAAGGGAGGAAGTTGTCAAAGCTCACAACCGAGGCAACCAAAAAGGAAAGGGGGAGCTGTTAAGGCTCACGACCAAGGCAACCAAAAGAACCACCGTGACTACTATGCTCCGTCGACGTACATAAGAAGATAAATAAAATGATTATAATTTTTGGAATGACAAACTTGATTCATCAACAAAATATAAGTTAATTGAGTACAGCAAGAAAGAGCCAAACAACTCCAAATAACCCACCAACAAGCTCACGAGTAGGGCAAGACACGAGCCAGTTCCACTATAAGCTCTCGGGTAATGGTCAGAACAAACGAAATCAAGCCCCTCCTCCAAACCACTTCTCAAGTAAGAGCCAAAGCAAGTAAATCCGAGCTCTAAGGAAAGCTAAAATCGAGCCATTCAAGGCCAAAACAGGGTCAAACAAGCAAAACCGAGCCCACCCTCCAAACCAACTCTCGGGTAAGGTCTAGAAAAGGCAAAGCCAAACCAAGCCAAACTCTCGAGTAGGGCCAAGAACAAGTAAAACCACACCCTGCACCAACTTTAAGTCATTTGGGGATAAACCTGCACATAAATTGAACTTGGAGTAGCCAGCAACATACAGATCCCATGCCAAAATAAGCTTCATAAGTATGCAAAAAAAAAAAAAACCCAAGGACTAGATCAGGCAAAACTGAGCCCCAATAGAGGCTAAAATCGAGCCATTCAAAGCCAAAACAGGGTCCAAGCATAGATTAAAACCCAAGCCTTAATAAAAATTAAAAATCTAGTCATCTTAAGGTAAAATCGAGTCATCCAAAGCCAAGGAACAACCCGCGTGTTTTTGAAACATCCAGATATGAAGCCAATATCCATCTTAAATAAGAACAACAACACAGAGAACATATTTGGGCCATCAACCTAACTATTCTAAGCATGAAACAGTTCCCAACAGATATTTGAGAAAAAGGATGCCTCACAAGGAGCTAAACCAAGCCATCAAAACAAGTTACAGGGCTTTCCAAATTAAATAAATTTTCTCATAACATGTATTTCGGGCAAGGAAAAGCCGCAGGGAACCAAAACCGAGCCCCAATAGAGGCTAAAAATCGAGCCCAATAAATGCCAAAAACCGCGACATCCGGTAACTAAAACAAATCCACCTCAACATGTGTTTCATATGAGCAAATTCATTTTTTTTTTCTCAACCAATACCTGAACAAGAAAGAGCAGTGATAGATCAAACAATAAGCCTTCAAAATAAGTTCTGAGGGACTTCCAAAATAAATCTTTTCATACTCCATATAGATTTCGAACAAATGAGGCAACCACAGGAGCTAAAACCGAGCCTCACATACGTCAAAGAGCAAGTAAGCCTTCCAATGTCTCATGCTAGATAAGAATAAATGAAAAGCTTCATGATACATATCCTAACATGTTTGCAAGAGCAGCTAACATTGTCTCAAAACCATGTTTCAACCCTCCTAATTGCTTCCAATAGAAATATGCTACAATAAATAGAAACATGTCATAGCTTTACCACTTTAAGCAAGTAATCAAGTCTAACTCCTAGAACATGCTCACATTTCCATTTATAGATGCTCGAGTACCAAGTATTTCAAAGAAAACATAAGTGTAATATCACGTAAACGTGCTGTATCGTCCACTGCACTAAGCTAAGGGGCTTGACAGAGAGAAAACCGAAGAAAGACAAGGCAAGGAGGGGGGAGAAAGTACCTCCCTGAAGCAAAGAAAAGTCACACAGAAATTTTTAAAGCACTCCACTTCAATCCTTCCTCCAATAGTAAGAGGAAACCAACCCAAGTACAACTAGGGCTGTAAACGAGCCGAGCTTGAGCGAGCTCAGGCTTGGCTCGTGTTCGGCTCGTTCGAAATAGCTCCTGTTCGAAATCGGCTCGTGTTCGAAATCGGCTCGTGAACAGTGTGTTCGTGTTCGGCTCGATTTAAATATTCGTGTTCGTGTTCG
>JXCR01110229.1:81162-99152 GCA_002079205.1 Phalaenopsis hybrid cultivar | reverse complement strand
CCTTAGCAAAGTATTTGCTACAATTTGATATGTTTGAGACACATGTGGACAGGAAATGTCCACAGGATGCTATGATGTTTAAGTCCATCATCGAGAGTGTCGGTCACTTTTTTTTATTTGAAAATAATTTTGAAATTTAATTTAATATAATAGGTATATAGTTTGAGTTTTGAAAGTAGTATGTTTTAACTTTCAAAAAAAGAAACTAAATGGATCTCATTAGTCTAATAGTTTGCATAATCGTGTCCGATGCCGTGAATGCTACACCTTCCCGAAATATAAGTGTATACCTTGGTGATGGACTCAATCCTGCAAACTAAGATTTGGTCTGCGAACCTTTTATGTGTGACCGACAAGTTCCCTTATCTAATATAAAAATTAAATAGAGTTTATTTTTTCTGGGTTTCAAGTTCCCTATAGAAACAAATCCCTATAGTTTATTACATTACAAATGACGGGGGTCACTTGAGAAAACTCTTGATAAGGATTAGAGGTACTAGTCTTTAAGAATTCAAGGTTTAGGTTTTGACGGCAGGACGTGAAAAGACAAGTGAGAGTGACTCAAATAGGAACAATTATTTTCAAAAGTCCAAAGGAAGGAGAAGGTAGGGGACGTCACGGATCTTGAGGAGAATTCTTAGTGACTTCCCAATCTATCCTACCGTGTCGCCTTGTTTTGAAGATGATGTTATTCGAGTGTTTAATCATGTCAATTTTATTGTTTGGAGCTTACATTTGCATAATAGACGATTATGTAGATAACCCGCAGAGATATGAGGGTTTATGTCGTACCAAACGACAACCTCAGACTCTTAAGTCGAGTTAAAACTTATACTGCTCAATATGATTTTGCAGGGGCCTAAGGAGTTAAAACTTATACTGCTCAATATGATTTTGCAGGGGCCTAAAGATAAGTTATGGATTTGCGCAGTGCTAGACGGACTACCTCGAAGTTCTATGACTTGTTTAAACTAAAGAAAGATTTGTTGTTGTAGACTCGTTTGCTCTCTCGAAAATGTCCTTCTGCAGGTCTTCTTCGTACTGCCTACGACGTATACTCCAAGCTCCTTGTCAAAGTAGCAGTCATAATGTCTAAGGTTCAGAAGGTTTTACCAAGTGTGTTATAAAGTTTTGGTTTTGTTGTCGTTCAAGCATTATGGGGGAGTTAAAATTGACTAGAGCGACACTGGTTAGGATCCCACGGTTCTCTCATTCCAATATCACTATTTTCTCTTGAATTTACTTAGTCTAGACGAGTTGTTATGCTTATTTAAACTGGGGAGATCTCATTAGCAATCGTGGGTTGCCTCTTTTGAGGGACTCCCGCAAATTCAAATGGATGAATTATTATGATTGTGTTGTTTTTTTTTTAATTTTTTCATACATTTTATCTTATTGAGTGGTTTGGAGAGATCTCACTGTCGTGAAGTTTGATGTCGTCCTTTTCGTCTATTCCAGGGGTAGCTCTACGATCATTTAACGCTTCAACCACGTCCGAATTTACCTCGTAAAGGCATACCGAGAAGTTAGTTTAAAGGAAAGTAATGAAAATAATTCCTTAAATCTAAACCAATTCAAATCATGAAAATAACCATGTAAACATGATCAAATAAGCTTGTTTGACTGAAGTGGATGCAAATAAACAAATGAATAAAGCAAAAGACATCAGATAAGCGAGGGACAGTCACTGAACTTTAAACAAGAGACATGAAGCAAAGTTCCAAAAGAACAAAAACACAATTAAGTCTGTTAAAAGCTCAACATTAGCAAGCAGCTTTTGATTAGCTAAGTAACTCACATACAAATATTCCATTGCTAAAACAATTTGGATGTAAACAAATATTTTGAATTGAAATAAATGAATCATGTAATATGCTTATAAATACTCGAAGGGAGCCCATCCATAACAAATTTTGACATGAGAAGTGAAGCTACATATATTATACACCTCTCTTAGACCTTATATGAGTTCTTTGTACGTAAGCTACCCCTTATATGTAGATTCAAGTTATTTCAAATTAAATGAACAAGTAGCAGCAAACCAAAGGTCCCCTGATTTGTTAATGACTCAGACAGTTCCAAGCATTTTCAGGAAGAAATAAAACTATTTCATGAAACTGAACTGAAGCTTTAATCAAAAAAAAAAATTAAATCCAGGAGTAAAGGCCAGCTTCCAGCACAAATAACTAAGCGAGCATCAAGAATACTAGGTGGGCAGCAAGAAAACCGAGCAAGAAACCGAGCAAAAACAGAGGACTGGTCGGTAGCTAGCCGTTCATCGACGAGGGGGAGCGCTAATCTCCGGGGAGCTTCAGGCTGAAGAGGGAGGCTGTGAGCGAGGGAGCTTTGGTGCAGAAGGCAGGAGTCAGGATTCAAATGAGAGGAGGAAGAGGCGAATGCTTTCGGTGTAGAGACGGGTCGAGCCGAAGGAGGAGGAGTTTTCGGTGCCGAGGAATAGAAGGGGAGCCGAACTGAGCGATATCTAGCCATGCGAAGGAGCGGGATTTTGTATATCGGAATTCCATAGAGACGCTATGCGACATATTGGCGGGGAATTGAATGTGAAGGGGTAAATTGGAATTTAATAAGGGCTAATTAAATTTAATTAAGGGAGTTTGGGCAACTAATTTTAAAATTTCAAATTTCAAATTATGCATTGAGTTATCAGCTCGAATTTACTCAATCGGTTTTGTTCAGCCCAAATCGAACCTGGGCCAAGCCTAAACCCACCTCCTTTAATTAAAGTTAATACACATCGATTTTCGTGCAGCTTACGCCCGTGTGAAACCACAACAATATGGGTGTCCTTTCTGGCTAAAGTCGACGTTCCTGAAGTATCTGCGTAGTCCGTTTTGTCATCCGGGGTCGTCCGGACAGATTTGCTAACGATCATGTCAATTCAATTCAACATCGTGCGTGGTGCAGTGAGTGCGTAAATTGCGGCGTTCGCGAGTGTTTGAGTCACAAATGGTTTACTTAAGACCTCCTAAATCATGTGGGAACTCATTTTCGGGTCTTTTACATGTTAGTCCTTAGCCCTTACAACTAGCAGCCGAATGCTTGGGAGTACTCATGCTAGGTCTTCACAAAAAATGGGTCAAGAAATAGTTTGAAGTTTTATGGGAGGTGGGCTCCATTACTAGTTCTATAGGAGGGTCAAACAGGGAGAACCTAATGCTAGATATTAGGTCGTAAGGAGGGGAAAAGAATGACCTAAAAAATGAGGTCAACAAAAATGACTATCAATTTTCTANTACTTTGTCAGTACTGTTAGCCAACACATGAATAACCTAAATGAATAATATTGGAGATGGTTTACAGGATTCTGAGGTTTCTCAAGAAGACTCCTGATTATGGATTAATTTTTGAGAAAATCAGAAGCAAAGAGTTAGAAATTTACACTAATGCAAGTTGGGATGGGGAACTCTCTGACAGAAGGTCAACCATAGGTTATTGCTTTTATGTATGGGGAAATCTGGATACATTAAGAAGTAAGAAGCAAGTTGTTATTTGTAGAAGCAGTGCAAATCCAGAATATAGGGCACTGATCTTGGGAATCTATAAAAGATCTGGATTCAGAAATTGTTAAGGCANTACTTTGTCAGTACTGTTAGCCAACACATGAATAACCTAAATGAATAATATTGGAGATGGTTTACAGGATTCCGAGGTTTCTCAAGAAGACTCCTGGTTATGGATTAATTTTCGAGAAAATCAGAAGCAAAGAGTTAGAAATTTACACTAATGCAAGTTGGGATGGGGAACTCTCTGACAGAAAGTCAACCATAGGTATTGCTTTTATGTATGGGGAAATCTGGATACATTAAGAAGAAGCAAGTTGTTATTTGTAGAAGTAGTGCAAACTCAGAATATAGGGCACTGATCTTGGGAATCTATAAAAGATCTGGATTCAGAAATTGTTAAGGCCATTGTGGTGTACTCCAGTATCTCCTCCAATGCCGAGACAAATGTTCTGTGACAGTAAAAAATCATCAATATTGCTAAGAATTTTGTGCATCAATTAACATGACCAAACNTACTCCAGTATCTCCTCCAATGCCGAGACAAATGTTCTGTGACAGTAAAAAATCATCAATATTGCTAAGAATCTTGTGCATCGATTAACATGACCAAACACATTGAAATTGATAGACATTTTATCTTTGAGAAGGTTAATGATAGAATTATACAACTAATTAGTTACATTCTGACACACCAAGAAATTGGTTCTTTTTTTAAGCACCTTCTCNTGATAGAATTATACAACTAATTAGTTACATTCCGACACACCAAGAAATTGGTTCTTTTTTTAAGCACCTTCTTAAAGTTCATTATCAAGCTTAGTCTTTATAACATCTATGAACTAGCTTGAGGGGGAGTGTGGAAAGCCAGAAGGTGGGTCGGTAGGCCGACCACCTCAGATCTCGGGGATTCTAATTGGAACTAATTTTTGAAATCCTCTGATGAGTTTTATTCTTTTCCTATTTACATTTTGTATGTTTATTTCATAATTATTTACTCACCAAATTTAGATTAGATATATTTGGTAAGCTTATAAATTTGGAGGGACTTGTTTCCTTATATATATGTATATATATATATATATAACTTACATGTGAATAATGAATAAAAATAAAATTTCCTCCCAAATTTTGTTTTCAACATAATGAGATTTAGGTTCTGTTTGGAACAACTACAATGGTTTGAAGAAACAACTGTGAAGCTGCTGCAGAAGAAGCTGTTGTTCAAAAGATGTGCTGACTATTACAATTTTATTTTAATTTTAAAATATATGATTGTATCTTTCTGGTAGCCACTACATTTATGTTGAAAAAAACAACTTTCTATCACAGAAATTTTAAATTAGCAGCAAGAAAACAGTTTTTCAAATAGAACTGCAGCGGCGTTTTGAAAAGTAAAGTAGCCAAAAAACTGTCTCAAACAGTCCCTTATTTTTTTCTCATGTTGAGTTTGCTTACAATCATTCTAATAGTTGTAATTTGTTTGAGATTGTATACGAATGAAGTCCTCTCACACCATTAGAGTTAGTGCCCATACTTTCAACTACTGAGCTTGGTAATGATATAGAGGTGCGATCTAGAGAGATTCAATCCTTACATGAGTAGGTGAGGACGAAAATTGTCGAGCAGAGAAATAAGTATGAAAACCTACCAACAAGTTCAGTAAATCTATAGTCTTCAAAGAAGGTGATATTGTATGGATTAGGTTGAAGGAGAGGTTTTTTTGTAAGGTCATTTGGAAAGCTCAAGCATAGAGCAGACGGTTCATTCAGGGTTGCTGAAAAGATCAATAATAATGCATATAAGATTGATCTACCGGAAAATTATAATATTTTTGGTACTTTTAATTTCGTTGATTTGCCACTGAACTCTGAGGATAAAGTTTTAAGAAAAGAAGACAATCTCTCTCCTGCCTGGGGAGTGTGATGTAACTACGTCCTTAATGAAGAGGGCATGCAAGGTGGATAGAATTTTCCCGTCTCGAGACGCAAGAGACCGGTAGCTGGATAACTCTTGCTATCTTTCTATATGGCCTTGCGGAGCTTTTACTGCCCTTATTTTCAGTTATAATTAGGGTTTATTTCTGCTTAGTATAAATATATTATTTAGAACCTAATCTGGAGACTTTTTACTTAATTTATGCTATTTGAAGATTTTTTCTCTGCTTTTCCTTGGTTGGAGTGTTGTATTATCTTCCTCTTGTAAGTAGTTTTCCTGTAGCCTGTTTGAGAAGTGGGGGTAGATCTGTCTAGATGGTGGAGCCTCACCGACTTCGCGAGCTGCTGCAATTGTTACTATCCTTGCTGTAATTCTTGTTATGTTTCATCTAGACAACAACTATAATTAGTTGTTTCCTCTTTTAATCTTCAACCGCTTCCCTTATTCTCATTTCTCTGTCATCCTACATCATTTTACTTGCCAGATTTGATTCTCAAACACCTTCGGGGAATCCTAAACTGATGTCAATACCTCTCTACTAGAATGTTGGGTGACGCTCCCTCTGATTTGGTTCCTCTAGGGAGTTATCATTTTCTGAAATTACTTGGATTCATCTTTTGATTTATCGTCCTCAGTACTTGCTAATGTTTAGAATGATAGATTATCATCGAATTTTGGATGTTGGGACTTCTAATACCTTAAGAGTAGTGCCCGGATTAGATATAGTTAAGCCTATCAAGGATCATTTTTACTCGTACTATTTCTTCTACATTTGATATTACAGTCAGGTTCGCAATTGCTATGTTTGATTGTTCTAAAGTGGAGCTTATTGATGTCTAAAATTACTTAGATTCATCTTTTGAGTTGTCGTCCTCAGTACTTGCTAATGTTTAGAATGATAGAGTATCATCTAATTTTGGATGTTGGGACTTTTAATTCCTTAAAGAGTCGTGCCTGGATTAGATATAATTAAGCCTATCAAGGATCATTTTCACTCATACTATTTCTTCTATATTTGATATTACAGTTAGATTCGCAATTGCTATGTTTGATTGTTCTAAAGTGGAGCTTATTGATGACTCAAGCTCGGTCTTCTTTCAAGATTCTATCAGAAATTTTACCTCATTCAGTAAAAAAAAGGGTTTCATCTGGTGTTTTTTGCTTAAACCCTTAAAAAAAGGCTTTCTCCATTTTTTGAAATTCATTAGATTCCAATCTAGACATAACTCCCTTAATGATTTTAGCATCATGATTTAAAACGCTTCTCTTTGAAACTTTGTTTCTTTCTTAGATAGACATTAATTGCTACACCTTTTGTTATCTTGATCAAATATATTTTTTTAATGGAGGCATTCATTTGAAATTGCTATTTCATTTAACTCTTTTAATATCAGTTATAAAATTTAGCTGTTTAAAAAAATATAATAACTTAGTAGCACTCGAATAGTGCTCGAAATTGTAGCACACTAGTTGGAAGTTGGAAGCAAATTGAAGAATCTCAATGGCCGAGTTCAAGTATTTATCCTAGTAGCACATGAACAATTATTTACTTCAAAAAAAATATATTGTCTATCTTTAGCATGAGTTATTCAAAATTATAATTGCAAGAACACTATTTAATGCATTGATACGAGATGAAAATGTTGACACGGGGTGCTAAAGGCACCAGCCGGCTGAACCGGCTGGCAATATTTCTGATCCAGTGGACCAATCCAGGCGGGAGGATTCGTGTGCTCTCTAGGGGGGGCGAAACTACCACCCCTCCTATTCCCTTCCTTATGCACTCTTCTCTTTATGGAAAATCTTTAGTGGCTATTTTCTGGAGTATTCCTACTTCCCCACCCCTTCTTTTTGTGTGGGATTTTACTTTCTTATTTCTTTCCTTTTCTCCTCCAGTAGGAGTATATACTGTTGTTTTCAGAAAATTAGGGTTAAGTTTTTGTTCTTTTCATATTCTAGATTCCCGCGTGAACGTTGTTCTCTCTGTTCTAGGGTTGTATTTGAAGAGGTGGTGGTATTCCGTCTGTATCCTACTCCGAGTTTGTGTTGTATCTTCCTCACTCCCCTTCTTCAATCCTCTCATTCCCTTCTCCTTAGTCGCCAGACCTCGCTGTCCAGCCCTCCGATCACCAACCTGCATTCTGCCGGCCACTCTAGGCAGCCTCCTTGTTGTTTGGGTCATCCCCAACATGCCTTTCCCACCACTTTCCTTGTCGCCCCACTCCTCCAATCATCAAATCAGCCACAACCCCTCTTTCAAAATTTCCTTTTCTAACCTGCCCAGCTGCCTACAATCCTCCTTATCCCCATACTACTTCGCCAACGCCACTACCGCCCTAGATTCTCACTTCCGGCCTTAGCCGGAGCATAATGTCATTGTATTGTTCTTTTCAGTTGTGTCCTGTTGTAGCCCTATTTCTACATTAATAGAAGTTTGATTTTGAGTTTCCGCCGAGTTCCTACTTATTCCTGTATCACATGCATTTAGATCGGAGTTTTAATAGTTGCTAGGAGTCTTGCATATTCACATGCTTGTTGTGAATTGGAATAATAGTTTCGTGTACAATCTCGCTGGCAGTGCATCTTAAGACGAAATTAAGCTTTTTAAGTTTGCCATTTCTATCCGTTACAATGTCATAAAGCAATAAACTTTAATTTATTTCCACAGTTTCATGTCTTTTTTTCTAAGCAGGTACTTTTTTTATTTAATTTTTTTTTAATGGCCGTTGATTTTGTTAAATCTCATCTATTGCGTGTCATTTTTCAATGATAATATAATTAATTCGCCTTTTGAAGTTTCAAGGATTAACATTATTACAATTGTCCTTTTAGGCAAATAGTAAGGCGTTGCTGGTTTTTCCAGGAAGGGCACATTGTGAACCTCATCGACATATCTCATGGGCTGAAGCTCACTATGTTATAGATGACTATGGAGGTGAAGATTCCTTATTTATTTTATGCGTTGCTTCAGGTTTTGGTGTATATTTATTTGCAAATATTAAAAATAATATTTTTTATCTGTTAGATATGTTTTTTGAACTTTTTGATGACGAAAACATCTTGAAAGAACACAGCTCAAGCAATCCTGTGGTTTGTATTCTTTTCCACATTTTTTTTTCTTGTTTATTTAAATGCCACGTGATTTGGAACAAAATACTTTCTTGGTTTCTGCAGAATGTTCTAATTGGGATGGATTTTCCTGTCCATGGGGAGAGCAGATTGGAGAGTGATAGCTTCTTTGACTACATGGACAATGACATTATCAATGCCGTGCTTGATGATGATTATGAAGAGGTTTTCTGTTCGGTCTGAGGATTAGATTGAACCAATGTCATATTGCCTATTATACATGTTTAAGATGAATTTATCTTTTGAAATTACAGATTGTTGACACAGATATAACTGATACTCTTATAAAATGGGGGATGCCAGAAACCTTGCGCCATATTCATCCTATTTACTTTGCGAAGTTCTTGGCCAAGGTTAGTTCGGAATATTGATTAGCATTTTCATTCCATTTATGGTATTGCAATTATTCAAGCTTGCCTTGGTGTTGTTGGTTGAGAAAAGAGAGGTTGTGAAGCTATAAAAATTTCTTGATTATTCATGGTTTCTGTAGTGGTGTTGTTCAGGAGTACTCTATGGTTTACTATTCAGGATAATATAGCAGGCAGGCCCATTAATTGATTTTTAAGACTTTTTATTTTGGTTTCTTTTTATTTAATATTATTAAATTTCTGTTTGTTTTTTAAGTTTGTTATCTTTTATCAGTGATAAAGATTCATTGTGGTCCGAGTCTTGGCTAAAATAAACTTTGTAATTGACATCCTAATGTTTTGAAAACATATTGAAGAGCAAATAGCATTTTCACCATTAAGATATAAGGCATTTTTTTAGGTTCATTCTTAAAACATTTTATGTTGATTCACATTCTTATAACCATTTTCTTAATTGCCTTCAAATTTACTTTTGAGAATTCACTTGATTTATACTCTCAATCGTCAACTGGCCGNCCTTGCTGCAATTCTTGCTATGTTTCATCTAGAGAGCAGCTATAATTAGTTGTTTCCTCTTTCAATCTTCAACTGCTTCCCTTCTTCTCATTTTTCTGTCATCCTACATCATTTTACCTACCAGATTTGTTTCTCAAACACCTTCGGGGAATCCTAAATTTATGTCAATACCTCTCTACTAACATGTTGGGTGACGCTCCCTCTGATTTGGTTCCTCTAGGGAGCTATCATTTTCTGAAATTACTTAGATTCATCTTTTGAGTTACTGTCCTCAGTACTCGCTAATGTTTAGAATGATAGAGTATCATCTAATTTTGGATGTTGGGACTTCTAATACCTTAAGAGTAGTGCCCGGATTAGATATAGTTAAGCCTATCAAGGATCATTTTTACTCGTACTATTTCTTCTACATTTGATATTACAGTCAGGTTTGCAATTGCTATGTTTGATTGTTCTAAAGTGGAGCTTATTGATGTCTAAAATTACTTAGATTCATCTTTTGAGNAATGATAATATAATTAATTCGCCTTTTGAAGTTTCAAGGATTAACATTATTACAATTGTCCTTTTAGGCACATAGTAAGGCATTGCTGGTTTTTCCAGGAAGGGCACATTGTGAACCTCATCAACATATCTCATGGGCTGAAGCTCACTATGTTATAGATGACTATGGAGGTGCAGATTCCTTATTTATTTTATGCGTTGCTTCAGGTTTTGGTGTATATTTATTTTCAAATATTAAAAATAATAATTTTTTAACTGTTAGATATGTTTTTTGAACTTTTTGATGACGAAAACATCTTGAAAGAACACAGCTCAAGCAATCCTGTGGTTTGTATTCTTTTCCACATTTTTTTTTCTTGTTTATTTAAATGCCACGTGATTTGGAACAAAATACTTTCTTGGTTTCTGCAGAATGTTCTAATTGGGATGGATTTTCCTGTCCATGGGGAGAGCAGATTGGAGAGTGATAGCTTCTTTGACTACATGGACAATGACATTATCAATGCCGTGCTTGATGATGATTATGAAGAGGTTTTCTGTTCGGTCTGAGGATTAGATTGAACCAATGTCATATTGCCTATTATACATGTTTAAGATGAATTTATCTTTTGAAATTACAGATTGTTGACACAGATATAACTGATACTCTTATAAAATGGGGGATGCCAGAAACCTTGCGCCATATTCATCCTATTTACTTTGCGAAGTTCTTGGCCAAGGTTAGTTCGGAATATTGATTAGCATTTTCATTCCATTTATGGTATTGCAATTATTCAAGCTTGCCTTGGTGTTGTTGGTTGAGAAAAGAGAGGTTGTGAAGCTATAAAAATTTCTTGATTATTCATGGTTTCTGTAGTGGTGTTGTTCAGGAGTACTCTATGGTTTACTATTCAGGATAATATAGCAGGCGGGCCCATTAATTGATTTTTAAGTCTTTTTATTTTGGTTTCTTTTTATTTAATATTATTACATTTCTGTTTGTTTTTTAAGTTTTTTATCTTTTATCAGTGATAAAGATTCATTGTGGTCCGAGTCTTGGCTAAAATAGACTTTGTAATTGACATCCTAATGTTTTGAAAACATATTGAAGAGCAAATAGCATTTTCACCATTAAGATATAAGACATTTTTTTAGGTTCATTCTTAAAACATTCTATGTTGATTCACATTCTTATAACCATTTTCTTAATTGCCTTTGAATTTACTTTTGAGAATTCACTTGATTTATACTCTCAATCGTCACCTGTCCCTTAGCATGTTTGTTAGAATCATCATCATCATTTGCCTTATCATCAACGACCTCCATATTAGAACCATATTGTTCACATAAGCATATTCCAAGGCAAATTACGAGTATTCTTTATAAGCATCTCCATAACCAACCTAAAATATATGGCCAATACTGATACTTGATGTAAGCATATGGTAATTTGGTTTAGAAGAGTATTTTCTAATTCTTAAACATATGATAACAGGAAACTATTTGGTTACCTTAATTACTTTTAATATTAGTCTTTGATCTATCATACATATCTTCAATCACATCAATATATCTTTGACCTATGGTTTTTGCTTTAAAGCACACCAGCTCAGATCTCTTGGTATTGGATCATATACCTTATCAATATCAATAAAAATCATAAGTGGTTCATTTGTTTTTGTTTTTTATACTTTTTCATTAATTGTCTTAACATAAAATTTGTCTGTATTGTTTAATTTTCTTAATATTAAAAAATTAGTTCTTCAAAATTGATGTAATTTTTTAAGCTTATGTTCCATTAGTTTGTCACACAACTTCATTGGATGATTCGCAAGTTGGAATCCTCCCTAGTTAGCCCATATTTGAATAATAGCTTTTTCTTAATTATTGTTACCAAAATACTTTTCCTTCAATCATTTGTCATCCCCTCAATCTTCAAAATTCTATTGGATGCTTTGCCAACCGGGTCATGTAATATCTCTTATAACTATCCAAATCTCAGTACTCATTTGCTTGTAATAGCCAAAACTAAAAAAAAATTTCAAAATGGTGGCAATGGTTTGATGAGTTGTCATGACACCCCGTTTGTCTTTAAGAGTTAAAGAACTATTATCTTCGTTCATAATAGATCGAGAGAGAGCGAGAGGAGGATGAGGCGTGTTGGCCTTGTGCGGGAGAAGGCGTTGTTGAACAAGTCGACGGTGACGACGTCAAAGAACAACTCAAACATACAATTCCTGCGGCAAGAAAGACTTACCATAGGGTGATTGGCGTACTCCCGTGCTGAAGCTGCAAAATAATGCCTAGGCGTGATCCATTTCGTGCCCTAGTATGTTGGAAGAACTTGTGTTGAAAGGAGAAGCGGAGTGGAGGCGAGGGCTTGCAGGCTTCTTGTGGGTTCCGATTTATATAAATGACCTTACAGCTCGTGGCAAGGAAGCAAACCTCACATGCAGAGGAAGAGGAGGAAGAGGAGGAAGAAGAGTTCAAAGAAAGAAAAAGAAAGAGAGCCCAACAAAGGAGGAAGTTTTGTGCGGCAAGAAGAAGAGAGGAAGGAGCTCTTGTGTGTACGGGTAAGATCTGGATCTTGCGAGTGAGGGGCTTTCGGCCAAGATATTAAAGGGTGTTGACGCTTAAATATACTCCGCAAGGTGAGTCGATTGGAAACGACGAGATTAATAGACAAAGAATGTGATGCGACGTGATCAAATTTGAAATGTCTTGATCATGCTCGAAAACACCTAAAACATCATCAAATTGTCAAATTGATGGTACGAGCACGTTCATAGCAAGACATCTCAAATCCTAGCCACATGTGAGGAAATAATTTTGGTTAATCGAACAAATAAGAAGGACGAAGAAGAAGAAGAAGGAAAAACAAGACATCTCAATTCCTAGCCACATTTGAGGAGGAAGAGTGTAGAAGCCATAGGAGGAAGTGCTTATGGGTTCGGGAGACGAAGTCTACACCGAGGATTTGTGCATGAAGAAGAAGAGTGTCGTTTGTAAGACGAGAGAAGATTGAAGTCGTGTTGGTGATCCACACGAAAGAAGGTGTTGGATGACACAACCTTAATTGAATTGCCTGAATGCATACTGTGATTCGTTCGAGGTGGTTATTATCTCCGCTTGTTCCACCCCTTTCTACTACCGCCAGCCCCTACAGGGCCTATTTTTTATGCCACCAGCCCTTCTAGGGCATGTTCTAGTGGCCGCCCGCCCTCCAGGGCCTGTCTTTGTTGCAACCAGCCCCTCTTGGGCCTGTCCTTGCTGTCATCAGCACCTCCAGGCCCTCTTCCTGCTGTTGTCTAGTCCACAACCACCCCTTCCTGCTTTTGTGCAGTCCATCACCACCTCTTCTGCTCCCTCCTACGCCGCAACCACCTACTGCGAACCTCCTCCCAGCAGCCTACCATCACTCGTACGTCCTCCAGCACCTTGTCGGCAGTTTTATTGNTTATGTTTGCACAACGTCAGACTATGCAAATAGCCTAAAAGACAGGAGGATTTACACCGTACCTTACGGTAACCTCGAAATCCTAAAACGTTAGGACTTATAATTACACAACAGAGTTGTGCAAAAAACCTAAAGAAATGATTCTATGGGTTGTTATTTAAACTAAGGAAAGTGTATAGTGTTGTGAAAATGTTCATGGATGTGAAGATGTTTCGTTGCTGCAGATCCACCTGGAAATTGTTACTCGTCGCGCTGCCCACGATGTTTGCTCCAAACTCTTCGTAGTAGCACCTCCTGGTTTAGTTTTAGTTTTGAATATGCTCCTAACCACTAGGTTATCCTAAACTAAGACATAGTGTATCAAAGTAAATAAGCATACAGTGTGAAAGAAAAGTAACAACGTACTGTATAGTAAAGAGAAAAGACAATATAACATGCTGAAAGAAGAGCATAACATGTCAGGGAAGTAGTATAGCGGACTATAAAAACAATGTGACATGCTTTAAAATAAAATGTTGTAACGTAAATTAAACCTGTACACCTGAGAGGTTCATTGCTCCTTTAAATAGCTATTATATGTTGTGTAAAGAGGGAAGTAAGACCTGAAAAAGACTTAATAGAAACATGTAAATCGCAGAGAAAAGACGAACAAATAAAATGAAATACCACACCACATATAAAGAACCAAGAATAGGAAATTTATATGTGATATTGGAATGTCCCCAATTGCCAGGAGGATTTGAATATAGGACAGACTCAAATCNAACATAAACTTCCAGCATTTATTTCAACAAAGGACAGCAAAAATGAGCAAAAACATAAGCCTCAAATGTGATTTCCAGCACTTAACATAAACTTCCAGCATTTATTTCAACAAAGGACAGCAAGAGGAGCAAAACATAAGCCTCATATGTGATTTCCAGCACTTAACATAAACTTTCAGCATGTATTTCAACAAAGGACAGCAAAGGAGCAAAACATAAGCCCCCAAATGCATCTTTCTCACTTCATAAAATAATTTTCAACATGCATTTCTTATTTTCCAACATTTCAAGCAATGAAAATAATAGAGACAGCCCTCCAACATGCTTTTTCATAGACATTTATAAAGGAATAAAGAAAGAAAGCCAAAATTTCCAACATATGTTTCAAATAATGATAGGTAGTATGAGATAAATAAGCATGAGCCAACATCCATTTAGAACATGAGTAGTAAAGGCCTTTGATGACTCATTCTTATATGCATTTCTAGAGGGGCAAAACTCTTTTTAAAACTGGCATTATGATACTTCCAAATATCTCAAACAAGAAAAATAAAGGCAGCCTATACATGCTCTATTCAGATTTTTCTAGAAAATATTCATGCTTAAGCCTTAAAAATGAATTTCCATGTTTCATGATATATGAAATAATATAAAATAGGGGAGAAGAGAAGAATACCTCTTCTTTTTGTAAACTTAAAGCAAAGGAGTAAAGCAGGCTTGAAAAATTACTCCAATAGCAACTCACAAAGATTTTTTCACAATCTTCAGCTTACGGCACTACAAATCCGAGTTTCCAAGATCTTCGAACAGCAAAGAAGCAAAGCTTCCTTTCCAACAGGGAAAACAGACAAGAAATTCTCCTAATCGAATGAATAATAGAGGTAGAAAAACATCCAAATCTCCCTAAAATCCTTCAAGAACTTCTTTCAAAATTTTTCAACAAACCCCCAAGCCACAGAGTATGAAAAGAACAAGTAAGAATGAATTTAGAAGAGATTTTGGCAGCACCTCCTTACTCTCAAAATTTCGGCCAGCCCCTAAAACCCTCTTCAAGTGGGGTTTTAAATCAAAGAAAAGAGGAAGGAGAAGCCACCTACCAGCCACCATAGCAAGCAAATCGTGTGAGGGGAGAGGAGGAGAAAGATTTAAAGCAAGAGGAAATGCGACCTGAGGCAGAGAAAGGGTCGGCCAGGTGGAGTCCATCGATCGGAGACCCGCTCGGTCAAGCAGAGATCGAAGAGGTTGCAAACGACAATGGAATGCCGCGTGTGAGGAGGCGAGTCGTCTCATGCGCGAACGATAGAGGAGACGCGAGAGCTGGGGCACGAGCGGCGAGCGGTCGTGTGAGCTAGGGCACGAGCGGCGAGCCAGGCTTCAACCGAGCGTATGGAGTGTTTTAATCGGGTTTATGCGAGCCAGCGAAAACCTAAATAAGGTTAGGTTAAATATGATTTAAGGAAATATTTAAGATTTTGAAAAAAAATAAAATTTTAAATTTGTATTTCACCCATGCATCAAAATATAGCAAAATTGATGTCATTTTTAGGTAATTTTGATGTTCCGGACGCGTTGGTGAGGTTTGTTTCGCCACCAGAAGTCGTTTTGATGAATTCATCGATTTGTACGCCAATTTTCTCGTGCCGAAAATAATACTATCAAAATTGGTATCCCGGACGCGTTGGCGCAGTCCAATTTGTCGTCGGAGGTCATCCGGAGAAGTTCGCATTTTCACCCATCATTTGGGCTTAATTGAAGTCCGATTTCACGCAATTTCGTGAACTTTGTGTATTTGATGTGTGTATGTGACGAAAAAGGTCGTGACGATGTTTTCTTAAGGCTTGAAGTCCTATTTGGAACATTTTCCTTGAATCTTCGCAAAATAGCCCATAACCGCTCGTTCATAAGACGATGGTCTTGTGCCAAAGATGCTAGACGTTAAAGGAAAATAGGAATTGACTGGAATTTCTAGAAGGGTGAGTCTCAATTCTAGTTTTCTAAGATGGTCCATAGGAATTTCTAGAGCTAGAATCTAGGCTCTAAGGAGGAGAAGACAAGACCTCACAAAAATGAGGTCAACACACCTCAGCCATCTGCTGTCCGACACTTTCCAGCAAGTTGACATCACTTTTGCTCCCTCCAATGCCGCAGCCACTTGCTGCCCTCTACCTTTCTGCACTGCCACAACTCCCTTCCTTTCTTTTCGGGCCCACCGCTCTCCTCTAGAGAGTTGTTTATGTGTTTTGTGTTGTTTTCTTTCTTATTTTGCAATGTCGTCGTTGACACTTGCCGTTTCCATGTTTGTGTTGTTTTACTTCGAGAATCCATTGTTGTAACTTTTGAATTCAACAATAAAATTGGTCGTTCGGTCGTGATTTAGGTTTACTCGGGTATCAAAAAGTCCAGCGGCTCTGGCGTGAAGAAAAAGAGAAGGGAGGCAGAGTAGTTGTGGCTGCAGTAGGTCACCTCTGAGGAGCGACGCCATGGAGAACAAACAAGTGGTCAACCACATACAAAAAGGGNATATATATATATATATATATATATATATATATATATATATATATATATAACTTACATGTGAATAAAGAATAAAAATAAAATTTCCTTTCAAATTTTGTTTTCAACATAATGAGATTTAGGGTCTGTTTGGAACAACTACAATGGTTTGAAGAAACAGCTGTGAAGTTGCTGCAGAAGAAACTGTTGTTCAAAAGATGTGCTGACTATTATAATTTTATTTTAATTTTAAAATATATGATTGCATCTTTCTGGTAGTCACTACATTTATGTTGAAAAAAATAACTTTCTATCACAGAAATTTTAAATTAGCAGCAAGAAAACAGTTTTTCAAATAGAACTGCAGCAGCGTTTTGAAAAGTAAAGCAGCCAAAAAATTGTCTTCTTTTCTTAAAAAGTAAAGCTTTAAGAAAAGAAGACAATCTCTCTCCTGCTTGGGGAGTGTGATGTAACTACGTCCTTAATGAAGAGGGCATGCAAGGTGGATAGATTTTTCCCGTCTCGAGACGCAAGAGACCTGTAGCTGGATAACTCTTGCTATCTTTCTATATGGCCTTGCGGAACTTTTGTTGCCCTTATTTTGAGTTATAATTAGGGTTTATTTCTGTCTTAGTATAAATATATTATTAGAACCGAATTTGGAGACTTTTTACTTGATTTATGCTATTTGAAGATTATTTTCTCTACTTTTCCTTGGTTGGAGCTTTGTATTATCTTCCTCTTGTAAGTAGTTTGCCTGTATCCTATTTGAGAAGTGGGGGTAGATCTGTCTAGATGGTGGAGCCTCACCGACTTCGCGAGCTGTTGCAATTGTTACTATCCTTGCTGCAATTCTTGCTATGTTTCATCTAGAGAGCAGCTATAATTAGTTGTTTCCTCTTTCAATCTTCAATTGCTTCCCTTCTTCTCATTTTTCTGTCATCCTACATCATTTTACCCACCAGATTTGATTCTCAAACACCTTCGGGGAATCCTAAACTTATTTCAATAACTCTCTACTAACATGTTGGGTGACGCTCTCTCTGATTTGGTTCCTCTAGGGAGTTATCATTTTCTGAAATTACTTAGATTCATCTTTTGAGTTACTGTCCTTAGTACTCGCTAATGTTTAGAATGATAGAGTATCATCTAATTTTGGATGTTGGGACTTCTAATACCTTAAGAGTAGTGCCCGGATTAGATATAGTTAAGCCTATCAATGATCATTTTT
Source organism: Phalaenopsis hybrid cultivar (assembly GCA_002079205.1). Taxonomy (NCBI): domain Eukaryota; kingdom Viridiplantae; phylum Streptophyta; class Magnoliopsida; order Asparagales; family Orchidaceae; genus Phalaenopsis; species Phalaenopsis hybrid cultivar. The sequence continues at coordinate 81,249 of JXCR01110229.1, read as the reverse complement.
ACTCGTACTATTTCTTCTACATTTGATATTACAGTCAGGTTTGCAATTGCTATGTTTGATTGTTCTAAAGTGGAGCTTATTGATGCC
>JXCR01110229.1:63425-80716 GCA_002079205.1 Phalaenopsis hybrid cultivar | reverse complement strand
ACAGGAGGATTTACACCGTACCTTACGGTAACCTCGAAATCCTAAAACGTTAGGACTTATAATTACACAACAGAGTTGTGCAAAAAACCTAAAGAAATGATTCTATGGGTTGTTATTTAAACTAAGGAAAGTGTATAGTGTTGTGAAAATGTTCATGGATGTGAAGATGTTTCGTTGCTGCAGATCCACCTGGAAATTGTTACTCGTCGCGCTGCCCACGATGTTTGCTCCAAACTCTTCGTAGTAGCACCTCCTGGTTTAGTTTTAGTTTTGAATATGCTCCTAACCACTAGGTTATCCTAAACTAAGACATAGTGTATCAAAGTAAATAAGCATACAGTGTGAAAGAAAAGTAACAACGTACTGTATAGTAAAGAGAAAAGACAATATAACATGCTGAAAGAAGAGTATAACATGCTAGGGAAGCAGTATAACAGGCTATAAAAACAATGTAACATGCTTTTAAAATAAAATGTTGTAACGTAAATTAAACCTGTACACCTGAGAGGTTCATTGCTCCTTTAAATAGCTATTATATGTTGTGTAAAGAGGGAAGTAAGACCTGAAAAAGACTTAATAGAAACATGTAAATCGCAGAGAAAAGACGAACAAATAAAATGAAATACCACACCACATATAAAGAACCAAGAATAGGAAATTTATATGTGATATTGGAATGTCCCCAATTGCCAGGAGGATTTGAATATAGGACAGACTCAAATCCCGGAGCATTGGGTTTCAGTTTTGGTCAAGTTAAGGTAAGAATTTCATTATTTGATTTAATTAAATCAGTCATGAGTCACAATCTAGTGCACTCTTGTGCCTAGTGTCCCACCTATCTTCTAATCTGAGGTTAGATGTTTGGATTTCTTAGGGTCATTTGAAAATTAGGATGATAAACTATCTCTTAAGTTGTGCTTCTAAAATCTAGGATGCCTGCATTTTTAGGTTAAACTTGAAGTGTCTTAAGGTATCTAATCTCAATTAAGTGTATTTCCACTAACCCTCAAACGTCTATAGATCCAGCTTAGCTTGCTACCAGACTCCTAAAACCTAGGGGTAAACTCATAGTTTTGGCAAAAGAGTTGTGAGTTGTGCTTCAATTCTGGTTAAAGGAATTGGATTTTACATTGATTCAAAGCTTAAGGATCTAAGAGTAAGTCCACTAATCTTTCAATCGTTATTTAAATTCTCCTTTCTTCCGATCCCAACTAGTCTTCTAACCTGCAAATTATTTTTCTTTATGTAAAATAAAAAGTGAATTATTCGCTACCCTGCCTCCTCTTTAGATTGTATCATCCCAAAAAAATCAAATTTCAATTTCAATTCTCGTATCTTCTCTTCCCCTCCTATTTTTCCTTGAGATTATAAATCATTTCTGAATTTAATTAAATCAGAAATTCTCATTTTTAACTTGACCGTTAAAAATAAAATAAAACAAACGAAAATGAAACCGATTCATTTTTAAAACCAAATTAAATCAATAAAACTCATGAAATGTTTCGGTCTAAACATTTAAATTTTGTTAAAAAGAAAATGATCGGATCAATCCCGAGAAGGATATCCTTTCCAAGTAGCGCTTTTATGGATTTCCAAACCCAACATGACTTCAATTTATATCAAACCCAAAATGAAACTTAAAAAACCTTCTTCATTTCATAAAATATAGGATAACAATTCATAGGGAACATCTATCTATACCTCTAAAAATCACACAATTATCAAAGCCCTTCAACTTCAATTTTAATCAAAAGCTCGCGAGTAAGGCAACAACCTAAAACAAAAAAAAATCAAATCCAGCTAAATGAATAGGAAGCTCATGGCTAAGGCATCAACCCAAGACCAAAAATCAAATCCAGCTAAATGAATAGGAAGCTCATGGCTAAGGCATCATCCCAAAACCAAGACTCAAATCCAGCATACACTTCAACAAAAGGCAGCAAGAGAAGCAAAATGTAAGCCTCAAAATATAATTTCCAACATTTAAAACAACTTCCAGCATATATTTCAATAAGGGGCAGCAAAAGAAGCAGAATGAGAGCCCCAAAAATGTAACTTCCACATTTAAAACAACTTCCAGCATATATTTCAATAAGGGGCAGCAAAAGAAGCAGAATGAGAGTCCCAAAAATGTAATTTCCAGCATTTAAAACACCTTCCAGCATATATTTCAATAAGGGGCAGCAAAAGAAGCAGAATGAGAGCCCCAAATGTGATTTCCAACACTCAACATAAACCTTCAGCATGCATTTCAACAAAGGACAACAAAATGAGCAAAAGCATAACCTCAAATGTGATTTACAACACTTAACATAAACTTCCAGCATTTATTTCAACAAAGGACAGCAAGAGGAGCAAAACATAAGCCTCATATGTGATTTCCAGCACTCAACATAAACCTTCAACATGTATTTCAACAAATGACAGCAAAATGAGCAAAAACATAAGCCTCAAATATGATTTCCAGCACTTAACATAAACTTCCAGCATTTATTTCAACAAAGGACAGCAAAATGAGCAAAAACATAAGCCTCAAATGCATCTTTCTCACTTCATAAAATAATTTTCAACATGCATTCCTTATTTTCCAATATTTCAAGCAATGAGAATAATAGAGACAGCCCTCCAACTTGCTTTTTCATAGACATTTATAAAGGAATAAAGAAAGAAAGCCAAAATTTCCAACATATGTTTCAAATAAAGATAGGTAGTATGAGATAAATAAGCATGAGCCAACACCCATTTAGAACATGAGTAATAAAGGCCTCTGATGACTCATTCTTATATGCATTTCTAGAGGGGCAAATCTCCTTTCAAAACTAGCATTATGACACTTCCAAATATCTCAAGCAAGAAAAATAAAGACAACCTATACATGCTCTATTCAGATTTTTCTAGAAAATATTCATGCTTAAGCCTTAAAAATAAATTTTCATGTTTCATGATATATGAAATAATATAAAATAGGGGAGAAGAAAAGAATACCTCTTCTTTTTGTAAACTTAAAGCAAAGGAGTAAAACAGGCTTGAAAAATTACTCCAATAGCAACTCATGAAGATTTTTCACAATCTTCAGCTTACGGCACTACAAATTTGAGTTTCCAAGATCTTCGAACAGCAAAGGAGCAAAGCTTTCTTTCCAACATGGAAAACAGAAAAGAAATTCTCCTAATCNTTTTCTTAATTATTGTTACCAAAATACTTTTCCTTCAATCATTTGTCATCCCCTCAATCTTCAAAATTCTATCGGATGCTTTGCCAACTGGGTCATGTAATATCTCTTATAACTATCCAAATCTCAGTAGATGGCTCATTTGCTTGTAATAACCAAAACTAGAAAAAAATTTCAAAATGGTGGCAATGGTTTGATGAATTGTCATGACAACCCCGTTCGTCTTTAAGAGTTAAAGAACTATTCTCTTTGTTCATGATAGATCGAGAGAGAGCGAGAGGAGGATGAGGCATGTTGGCCTTGTGCGGGAGAAGGCGTTGTTGAACAAGTCGAAGGTGATGGCGTCAAAGAACAACTCAGACATACAATTCATGCGGCAAGAAAGACTTACCATAGGGTGATTGGCGTACTCCTGTGCTGAAGCTGCAAAATAAAGCCTAGGCGTGATCCATTTTGTGCCCTAGTGTGTTGGAAGAACTTGTGCTGAAAGGAGAAGCAGAGTGGAGGCGAGGGCTTACAGGCTTCTTGTTGGTTCCGATCTGTATAGATGACCTTACAACTCGTGGGAAGGAAGCAAACCTCACATGCAGAGGAAGAGGAGGAAGAAGAGTTCAAAGAAAGAAAAAGAAAGAGAGCCCAACAAAGGAGAAGTTTTGTGCGGCAAGAAGAAGAGAGGAAGGAGCTCTTGTGCGTACGGGTAAGATCTGGATCTTGCGAGTGAGGGGCTTTCGGCCAAGATATTAAAGGGTGTTGACCCTTAAATATACTCCGCAAGGTGAGTCGATTGGAAACGACGAGATTAGTAGGCAGAAAGTGATGCGACGTGATCAAATTTGAAATGTCTTGATCATGCTCGAAAATACCTAAAACATCATCAAATTGTCAAATTGATGGTACGAGCACATTCATAGCAAAACATCTCAAATCCTAGCCACATGTGAGGAAAGAATTTTGGTTAATCGAACAAATAAGAAGGACGAAGAAGAAGAAGAAGGAAAAACAAGACATCTCAAATCCTAGCCACATTTGAGGAGGAAGAGTGTAGAAGCCATAGGAGGAAGTGCTTATAGGCTCGGGAGACGAAGTCTACACCGAGGATTTGTGCATGAAGAAGAAGAGTGTCGTTTGTAAGACGAGAGAAGATCGAAGTCGTGTTGGTGATCCAAACAAAAGAAGGTGTTGGATGACACAACCTTAATTGAATTGCCTGAATACATACTGTGATTCGTTCGAGGTGGTTATTATCTCCGCTTGTTCCACCCCTTTCTACTACCGCCAGCCCCTCCAGGGCCTATTTTTTATGCCACCAGCCCTTCTAGGGCATGTTCTAGTGGCCGCCCTCCCTCCAGGGCCTCTCTTTGTTGCAACCAGCCCCTCTTGGGTCTGTCCTTGCTGTCATCAGCACCTCCAGGGCCTCTTCCTGCTGTTGTCTAGTCCACAACCACCCCTTCCTGCTTTTGTCCAGTCCATCACCACCTCTTCTGCTCCCTCCTACGCCGCAACCACCTTCTGCGAACCTCCTCCCAGCCGCCTACCATCACTCGTACGTCCTCCAGCACCTCAGCCATCTGCTGTCCGACACCTTCCAGCAAGTCGACATCACTTCTGCTCCCTCCAATGCCGCAGCCACTNTTGAATCTTCGCAAAATAGCCCATAACCGCTCGTTCATAAGACGATGGTCTTGTGCCAAAGATGCTAGACGTTAAAGGAAAATAGGAATTGACTGGAATTTCTAGAAGGGTGAGTCTCAATTCTAGTTTTCTAAGATGGTCCATAGGAATTTCTAGAGCTAGAATCTAGGCTCTAAGGAGGAGAAGACAAGACCTCACAAAAATGAGGTCAACACACCTCAGCCATCTGCTGTCCGACACTTTCCAGCAAGTTGACATCACTTTTGCTCCCTCCAATGCCGCAGCCACCTGCTGCCCTCTACCTTTCTGCACTGCCACAACTCCCTTCCTTTCTTTTCGGGCCCACCGCTCTCCTCTAGAGAGTTGTTTATGTGTTTTGTGTTGTTTTCTTTCTTATTTTGCAATGTCGTCGTTGACACTTGCCGTTTCCATGTTTGTGTTGTTTTACTTCGAGAATCCATTGTTGTAACTTTTGAATTCAACAATAAAATTGGTCGTTCGGTCGTGATTTAGGTTTACTCGGGNCTAGAGAGTTGTTTATGTGTTTTGTGTTGTTTTCTTTCTTATTTTGCAATGTCGTCGTTGACACTTGCCGTTCCCATGTTCGTGTTGTTTTACGTTGAGAATCCATTGTTGTGACTTTTGAATTCAACAATAAAATTGGTCGTTCGGTCATGATTTAGGTTTACTCCGGTATCAAAAAGTCCAGCGGCTCTGGCGTGAAGAAAAAGAGAAGGGAGGCAGAGTTGTTGTGGCTGCAGTAGGTCACCTCTGAGGAGCGACGCCATGGAGAAGAAACAAGGGGTCAACTGCATACAAAAAGGGGACTCACGTGCAGCTTTGTTTCGCGTGAAGAAGAAGAGAAAGGAGAAGAGGAGACTCATATGCATGAGGTTTAGGGGAAGCTGAATTGAGCTAGTTGCAAGGTTAGAGTTTAATTTTAAGAAGTTAATCAACATATTTTATTAAATGTTTTAAGTGTTGAATTGGGATTCAATGTCAGATCGTATAAGCAAAGAGTATTTGGTTCGAACAAGGAAGGTGTACAATAGTGGAAAAAGAGAAAGGTTTCAAGGAAAGTGAAATTAAAAATTTCAAAAATTTTAATTTAAATTGGATGTGTACGGTAGTATTAATATGAGATCACATTAAGTTATGATAAAAGTCAAAGAGTTAAGGTAAGTTGATTGTAATATCCAAACATTGGAATCGTTCATGTTAATAAATTTTTATCATATTGTTAATTATGTTTTAATTAATTAATATTTTTAATCATTATCTTATTATATTATTTTAATTAAGATTTCAATTCTTCCATTTAAGTTTAATCATTGCAATTAATACTAATATTATATAACATTAATTTAAACAAAATATTTTTAGAAGTAAAACACAAACCTTTATCCACTCTTTTTTTTCACAATCACTAAATTCAATCTTCTTTAACATAATTCAATCTTAAACACTTGGTTCCACCTCCTCTCAACGCACGCACGGCTCGGCATGATGTCGCTTCCTCCTTCGACTGCGCAAGCTTTGAAGGCTCACGCTTGAAATCGGTGACTTCTTTCTTCTCTCTCTTCTTCTTCTTTATCATCATCTTCCTCTTTCTTCTTCATATTTCTTCCGTCTTCATTCCTCTTCTCGATTATTATGTTTTGTCTCTCGCTCTCCCAATTTCGTTGGTTTGAAAAGGGCATATTACAATTAAGTCGTAACCGAAGAGACGCTTCTATTCAATTATTATTTTTTATTTTTTTCCGTTATTACACTCTTGGTTAATACTACCTAATTAGAGTAAATATAATATCTAATCAAACCACTTAAATCTCTTCAATCATTCTAACTCTTTTGTTATGATTAGTCAACTTAATTCAAGAATTTCTTTGATACTACTTTTAAAATTAAATAAGGAGACGCTCTAATCTTGACACTTGTCACCCTGCACATATTCAACCGTCACATTATCATTCTTGTTCGGTTTCTTTCGATTTTATCTTTTTCATGCTTTCTTTGCTTGCCCACTCGACCTCTTTCTCCCATTCATCTCACTCCCATTCTCTTTCTTCTCTTACTCGTTCTCATTTGTCCGTCCGCTGACCTCGTCTCTCTCTCTCTCTCTCCCCTCTTTTGTCTCCTTTTTTTTATTGTTAGAGTAATCGATTAGCGCGGTTCATTTGAACTGAAGCTAGTTCGCTTATTTCATTTTTTTTTTAATAAAAATGGTCTTTTACAGAAGCTTTAAAATTCTTTTTTGCTTTCATGGTATGCTGTTTGCACTTCAGAAACTTTATGATATAAATATCAGTGNCACTAAATTCAATCTTCTTTAACATAATTCAATCTTAAACACTTGGTTCCACCTCCTCTCAACGCACGCACGCACGCACGACTCGGCATGATGTCGCTTCCTCCTTCGATTGCGCAAGCTTTGAAGGCTCACGCTTGAAATCAGTGACTTCTTTCTTCTCTCTCTTCTTCTTCTTTATCATCATCTTCCTCTTTCTTCTTCATATTTCTTCTGTCTTCATTCCTCATCTCGATTATTATGTTTTGTCTCTCGCTCTCCCAATTTCGTTGGTTTGAAAAGGGCATTTTACAATTAAGTCGTAACCGAAGAGACGCTTCTATTCAATTATTATTTTATATTTTTTTCCGTTATTACACTCTTGGTTAATACTACCTAATTAGAGTAAATATAATATCTAATCAAACCACTTAAATCTCTTCAATCATTCTAACTCTTTTGTTATGATTAGTCAACTTAATTCAAGAATTTCTTTGATACTACTTTTAAAATTAAATAAGGAGACGCTCTAATCTTGACACTTGTCACCCAGCACATATTCAACCGTCACATTATCATTCTTGTTCTGTCTCTTTTGATTTTATCTTTTTCATGCTTTCTTTGCTTGCCCACTCGACCTCTTTCTCCCATTCATCTCACTCCCGTTCTCTTTCTTCTCTTACTCGTTCTCATCTGTCCGTCCGCTGACCTCGTCTCTCTCTCTCTCTCTCTCCCCTCTTTCGTCTCCTTTTTTTGATTGTTAGAGTAATCGATTAACGCGGTTCATTTGAACTGAAGCTAGTTCGCTTATTTCATTTTTTTTTTTAAAATAAAAATGGTCTTTTACAGATGCTTTAAAATTCTTTTTGGCTTTCATGGTATGCTGTTTGCACTTCAGAAACTTTATGATATAAATATCAGTACNCCCCCCCCCCCCCCCCCCCCCTCTCTCTCTCTCTCTCTCTCTCTCTCTCTCTCTCTCTCTCTCTCTCTCTCCGACTCTGGAGCTTCCCACATGGACCCTTGCCACAATTTTTGCTACAGTCCTGCAACATATTCTACTATAATGCGGGGTGTGGACCGTGGGTGTTCCTGTTCATGTGAACGGCACAGAGCCGAACTGAGCTGCCCATTTTTTATTCCTTTCAATTTTTAGCAAGCTTCCTCCTTTCCTTTCATTCCTTTCTAGTCCTTTCATATATATGTGTTGCATTAGCATTTAGATGGATTTTTGCATATGTTTTTGTTTAAGACGGCTGTCAGTTTCTTGTGTTCCCCTTCCATTGTTGTATCTGAAAGGCGAGAAGGTGCTCTGGTTGTAACTCGTCCAAGGTGGTGACCGTATCACAAAGATCGAATGGTGTTCCGGCTATAGTTCAATCTTGTGGAGATATTTATCCTCAATTTCCCATCCTCTGCAACCCGTAGTTCAATCTTGTGAAGATATTTATCCTCAATTTCCCATCCTNTCTCTCTCTCTCTCTCTCTCTCTCTCTCTCTATCTTTCTCTGACTCTGGAGCTTCCACATGGACCCTTGCCACAATTTTCGCTACAGTCCTGCAACGTATTCTACTATAATGCGGGGTGTGGACCGTGGGTGTTCCTGTTAATGTGAACGGCACAGAGCCGAACTGAGCTGCCCGTTTTTTATTCCTTTCAATTTTTAGCAAGCTTCCTCCTTTCCTTTCATTCATTTCTAGTCCTTTCATATATATGTGTTGCATTAGCATTTAGATGGATTTCTGCATATGTTTTTGTTTAAGACGGGTGTCAGTTTCTTGTGTTCCCCTTCCATTGTTGTATCCGAAGGCGAGACGGTGCTCTGGTTATAACTCGTCCAAGGTGGTGACCGTATCACAAAGATCGAATGGTGTTCCGGCCGTAGTTCAATCTTGTGGAGATATTTATCCTCAATTTCCCATCCANACTTCCGCTGTCTTCTGCTACTCCAGTCACCAGCCAACACCTTCTACGCATGCTGCCATCCTTTCCAACCACCTCTCACCTTGCTGCCACCTATTCCAGCTGCCCGTATTCACTGTCCAGCCATCCCAACTCGCTGTTGCTGCCCTGGGATAGCCCTTCCTTTGCTGTCTTGCATTCCCACTCCTTCCTTCCACTGCCTCTATCATTCTTGCTTGCTCGTTGTCGCCAACCCGAATAGTTTTTCCCTGCTGTTTTCTGCTGTTCCAGCAACCTGGCTAGCTGTTTCTCTTATTCCAGCTTGTNTTCCCATCCTCTGCAACCCTCCATTCACCGCTGCTACCTTCTTTCCTCGCCATTGAAACCACTGGACATCACTTCCGCTGTCTTCTGCTACTCCAGTCACCAGCCAACACCTTCTACGCATGCTGCCATCCTTTCCAACCACCTCTCACCTTGCTGCCACCTATTCCAGCTGCCCGTATTCACTGTCCAGCCATCCCAACTCGCTGTTGCTGCCCTGGGATAGCCCTTCCTTTGCTGTCTTGCATTCCCACTCCTTCCTTCCACTGCCTCTATCATTCTTGCTTGCTCGTTGTCGCCACCCCGAATAGTTTTTCCCTGCTGTTTTCTGCTGTTCCAGCAACCTGGCTAGCTGTTTCTCTTATTCCAGCTTGTTGCCATTGCTGCAACTCCTCCCCTTCGTTGCAGCCACCCTCCTCCCTTGCCGCCACAACCCAGAACTCTCCTTTGTTGCTGCCACCATTTCATTCTCCATTCTTACTTCCATTACCCCTGACAACCCTCCCATTCACTCACTGTTGTTTGCTTGTTGTTCGGCACCGAGAAAACAACTACCTTGCTATTTTCTACTTGCCAACCAACTTCTCCACTCTCGCATCACCTTCCAAACCCTCGCCGATCACTACCACCATCTTTGCATCACCATTACAGACCTCTTTCCACCTACCCAAACCAAAATCCTAATCATGCCTCTAAAGAGACAAGTGACGAATGGCAATTAGGACTTTATCATAAATGAGATACAACGACAACTTCACCGAGCGGTACAACAGCTCAATGAAATTGATGAAATAAGACTATTCACTATTCAGAGGGGTCACACAAATTCCATTTGATTCCTGAGATGAAAATCACTATCTCAAAGGTTTGGCAATGAAATATTGGAGAAGCTAGAATTTGAAGTAAAGGTGAAGTTGTCATATTTCAACGACCACATGAATTCAAACGGGGTGGTCATCGAGTGGTTATGAACCTTGGAATGTGTTTCTAATTGTCAGAATGTCCCACCAGATGGAATGATGAAACTAGCCACCAACAAGTTAAGGAAAAGTGCATCTCAACAATGGTCAAACTTGAAGGTTCTTCGACAGCTAGAAGTGAAGAGTAAAATTAGTATCTGGTCCAGTAAATGAGAGATGCAACACCAATTTTTACCAGCTCACTACACACCGAATATTCAGTCCCTAGCTTCAAAAGTGGAGAGACTACATTACAAGGCAACCACCATATCTTGCAAGCAGGGTTTAACCCTAGGTTCAAGCAGTAAGAGTACACCAAGCGGAACGTCCAAATTGACCTCGCTTGAGAAGACTAGTTCAGAGCAGAGAACAAGTGGAACCAATCCGTATTCCTAAATCGGTTTCAACCATGAAGTGTTTGAAGTGCTTTAGATTCGGGCTTATTGAATCAGATTGCCCAAACAGGAGAATGATCTCTTTGACTGATCGGGGAGTTATTGAAGAAATGAGCAATTATGAGACAATAAAAACTAAAGAGTGTGCGAAAAAAAAAAAGAGTATTGGATTCCAACTGATGAGGCAAAAATGCATGCAGTTCAAGCTGAGCTCATAAGAGAGACTCTAACTGAATTAACAGTGGTCGTCCAAGAAGGTCTTGAGTTTGAAGCACTAATACTAGAGACATTACAACCTCAAATAAGAGAAATTATGATTTTTTAGATATATAGACTCCTTTCTGAGTTCTCTGTGCCTAGGGAGATTCAACATATTAGAGATGAGAAGTTTTTGAGCTACTTTTGGAAGATTATATGAAGTTTTCCTTTTGTTTTTTTTAAATTCCATATGAAGTTATTTGGTTGGTGTGGTCAATTTAACAGGGTACCCACCGACAGTTGATCAGACATGAGGGATGACCCGTAATTTTGGAAATTGCTTTAGGAGCTTAGCGGGAAGTAAAATTTTACAATGGGACCTAGGCCCTTTTAGAGAAGAAGAAGAAGAGGCCTCTCCTTAGTGGTTATACACCAGTGGGATCCAACCTATCTTAGATTTTATCCTAGTTGATTCATTCTAATAGACTTGTTTATAAAATACATTCGGGCGATTACGAGAAATGAAAGAAGGTTACATACTTAAGGGCTCGAAGTTACTCTGCGAGATCTACAACTATATGCAGCTCCAGCTCACATTGTGTCAAAAGAAAATATATATTTATTCTATCAGGATGTACTTTAGTATGACAATGCCTACATGATTGACTTATCGGGAGCTTACAATATTTTCGCTATCTTCAATGGGGCCAACCTGACTATTATGAGGAGACTGAAGCTTCGACAGAAAAGGTCAAAGCTCTCCCAATTCTAGGAGACTGATGCATGAGCTTTCCACATGGACCCCTGTTGCGATTTCCACTACTGTCCCATGACATCTTCTACAGTGCAGGACGCAGACCGTGCGTGCGCTGATTCATGCGAACGACACAACCTAACCGAGCGGCTTGTTTTGGAATCCTTTTTAATTTTTAGTGATTTCTCTCCTTTCCTTTCACTCATTTTTTGTACTTTCCTTTATATGTGTTGTATTAAGGTTTACTTGGAGTTCTGCGCATGTTTCTGTTTAGGACGGCCTCGGCTTTTGGTATTCCCCTTCTAGGATTGTATCTAAAGGCGGCTATAATTCGCCTGAGGTGGTGGTCGNTATAAATATATATAGATTTATCTAAAAATCTCTATTTTCTGTTCTTCAATCAAAGTATGGGTGCACCAGAGGAGTCTTTGGCACGCCATTCTTCTTTGTTAACGGATTTCTTCTGCCCAACGCTGGTTCTGCTATTGACTACGAGACATGGAAGAGTGTGATTGAACCTTTGGTGAGAAATCATGAGGAAGAAATGGGTGATGCAGTTTCCTCTATTTAGTGCTTTTATATTCGTGCAAGGAATATTGTTTTAGAAATAAAAATAAAAGTTTTGCTGTATTTTTAGACGAATGTTTTGTTTCTATTCTGATTGCTGTCTGCTTTTTAGTGGTTATGCTTTGTAAATATTTCATTTGAAAAAATAAGCGTTTTAAGTGCTGGTGATGTTGAGTAGATTATGGATTTTGTTCTGTTCGGGGAATACTTTTTTTTTTTCTTTTATTTTATATTTGGAGAGAATTTGCTGATCTTAGATTAAGAATTTTTAAACAATAAAAGATTAGAAATAAATTTTACAATACAAATAATTATAATTTCCATACCACAATAAGTGGGGTCGGCTACATGAATTCTTTTTTTTTTTTTCATTATGTCATATTGAGTGTCATATTTTCATTTATTTTTAATAAATTAAGATCATTTTTTTATACAATAAGCCTAAGTCCTTTTAGGTCTACCTCTGTCTTTCTTAACATAAATCGAATCTAGATCTTCTACTCTCTTGACCAGATTTTTAGATGGTCGTCGTTTAATTTGAGCAAACTATCTGAGATGACTCTAATCTTGTCCATCACTAGAGATACATAAATCCTTTCACGAATATATTTATTTTACATTTGTCTCTAAGTGTCTAGCCACTCACTACCTAAGCATTCTCATCTTAACAACCTTGAGTTTTATGTTTCTCTTTTAAAGGCCAACATTATGCTCCACAAAGCATTGCAAGTCTCACCGTCATCTTATAAAATTTTCCTTTTAAGTCAGAGCGATNAGCTGCCCGTATTCACTGTCCAGCCATCCCAACTCGCTGTTGCTGCCCTGGGATAGCCCTTCCTTTGCTGTCCTGCATTTCCACTCCTTCCTTCCACTGCCTCTATCATTCTTGCTTGCTCGTTGCCGCCAACCCGAATAGTTTTTCCCTGCTGTTTTCTGCTGTTCCAGCAACCTGGCTAGCTGTTTCTCTTATTCCAGCTTGCTGCCATTGCTGCAACTCCTCCCCTTCGTTGCAGCCATCCTCCTCCCTTGCCGCCACAACCCAGAACTCTCCTTTGTTGCTGCCACCATTTCAGCCTCCATTCTTACTTCCATTACCCTTGACAACCCTCCCACGTCACTCACTGTTGTTTGCTTGTTGTTCGACACCGAGAAAACAACCACCTTGCTATTTTCTACTTGCTAACCAACTTCTCCACTCTCGCATCACCTTCCAAACCCTCGCCTATCACTACCACTATCTTTGGGATACACTCTAGTCGTATTTGTTTGTTTTTTTTTGTTGTATTCTTCCTTATAAGTGTGTTGGTTGTAACCGCTTATTTGCTTTCGATAATAATATTTACTATTACTGCTATGATTTGGGTTAACTCTGGTATCATTTGGTATCAGAGCTAGCATAACTCTAGTTCTATCCTAAGGTTTCTAGCATCCGACATACCCAAACCTACCTACACCCTCTCTAAATTTTCTTTCCCCACCCTACATCACCATTACACACCTCTTTCCACCTACCCAAACCAAAATCATAATCATGCCTCTAAAGAGACAAGTGATGAATGGCAATTAGGACTTTATCATAAATGAGATACAACGACAACTCCACCTAGCGGTACAACAGCTCAATGAAATTGATGAAATAAGACTATTCACTATTCAGAGGGGTCACACAAATTCCATTTGATTCCTGAGATGAAAAATCACTATCTCAAAGGTTTGGCAATGAAATATTGGAGAAGCTAGAATTTGAAGTAAAGGTGAAGCTGTCATATTTCAACAACCACATGGATCCAAACGGGGTCATCAAGTGGTTATGAACCTTGGAATTTGTTTCTAAGTGTCAGAATGTCCCACCAGATGGAATGATGAAACTAGCCACCAGCAAGTTAAGGAAAAGTGCATCTCAGTAATGGTCAAACTTGAAGGTTCTTCGACAGCTAGAAGTGAAGAGTAAAATTAGTATCCGGTCCAGTAAATGAGAGATACAACACCAATTTTTACCAGCTCACTACACACCGAATGTTCAGTCCCTAGCTTCAAAAGTGGAGGGACCACATTACGAGGCAACCACCATATCTTGCAAGCTAGGGACGGTCAATTCAACATATTAGAGATAAGAAGCTTTTGAGCTACTTTTGGAAGATTATGTGAGGTTTTCCTTTTGTTTTTTTTAAATTCCATATGAAGTTATTTGGGTGGTATGGTCAATTTAACAGGGTACCCACCGACAGTTGATCAGACATGAGGGATGACTCGTAATTTTGGGAATTGCTTTAGAAGCTTAGCGGGAAGTAAAATTTTATAGTGGGACCTAGGCCCTTTTAGAGAAGAAGAAGAAGAGGCCTCTCCTTAGTGGTTATACACCAGTGTGATCCAACCTATCTTAGATTTTATCCTAGTTGATTCATCCTAATAGACTTCTTTATAAAATACATTCGGGCGATTACGAGAAATGAAAGAAGGTTACATACTTAAGGGCTCGAGAGTTACTCTGCGAGATCTACAACTATATGCAGCTCAAGCTCACATTGGGTCAAAAGAAAATATTTATTTATTCTATTAGGATGTACTTTGGTATGACAATGCCTACATGATTGACTTATCGGGAGCTTACAATATTTTCGCTATCTTCAATGGGGCCAACCTAACTATTATGAGGAGACTGAAGCTTCGACAGAAAAGGTAAAAGCTCTCCCAATTCTAGGAGACTGATGCATGAGCTTTCCACATGGACCCCTGTTGCGATTTCCACTACAGTCCCATGACATCTTCTACAGTGCAGGACACAGACCGTACGTGCGCCGATTCATGCGAACGACACAACCTAACCGAGCGGCCTGTTTTGGAATCCTTTTTAATTTTTAGTGATTTCTCTCCTTTCCTTTCACTCATTTTTGGTACTTTCCTTTATATGTGTTGTATTAAGGTTTAGCTTGGAGTTCTGCGCATGTTTCTGTTTAGGACGGCCTCGGCTTTTGGTATTCCCCTTCTAGGATTGTATCTAAAGGCGAGGTATTCTGGCTGTAATTCGCCTGAGGTGGTGATCGTTTCCTAAGAATCGAATGATGCTTCAGCTATAGTTCGATTTCGCGGAGATATTTATCCTTGATTTCCCATCCGCCGCAACCAACCCCCCTCACTGTCACCGTCGTCTTTCCTCGTTGGCAAAACCATTGGGCGACACTATTGCTATCTTCTTGCAACTCCAGCCGCCAATCACCGACTCATCCACTTTCTGCAATCCTTTCCCAGCCACCCTCACCTTGTCGCCATCCATTCCAGTCGCCTGTCGTTGTTGTCCAACCATCTCTCTTCGCTGTCACGCCCCAAGACAACCCTCCCTTTGATGTTCCACAGTCCCACGCCTCCCCGCTGCTGTCGTCATTTCCGCTTGCTGATGCCACCTCAAATAGCTTTTCTCAGTTGTTTTCTACTGCTCCAGCAACCCGACCAGTCGTTTCTCTCATTTCAGCTTGTTGACATTGCCGCAACTCCTCCCCTCCCCTTGCCGCCGCTCTCCTCCCCTTGCTGCCACAACCTAGGACCTCCCTTTCCAGCAGTGTCATTGTCTAGCCCATCCTCTTGTTGTTGCCACCATTTTGGCCCTCCATCCTTGCCTCCATCACCCTGGACAGGCCTCCCACATCACTCTCTGCTATTTGCTTAGTGATCGACACAAGGAAAACAACACCTTGTTGTTTTCCTTTTGCCAACCGTCTTTTTTACTCCCGCGCCATCTTCCAATCCTCGCCGACCACAACCACCATCCTCAGGATATACTCTAATTGTGTTTTTTTTGTATGTTGTTGTGTTTTTCATTTCAAGTGTGTTGATTGTAACTATCTATTTGCTTTTAGTAATAATATTTGTTGTTCTTAGTGTGATTTGAGTTAACTCTGATATCACTCTCTCTGTGTTTTCTCTAAAATCCCGTAATTTTGGAAATGTTGATATCAGATCATTTTTGCTAAGATTTGTTGGTGCTCGTAAAATTTTTTACATAATTTACATGTTTGTGTTTTGTACATCAGCCTAAAGAGTTTAAATTTTTGCACCATTTATTTTATTGCAATTTGAAAATTTCTTTAAAAATCATTCTTTATGAAAACTAAGCAAAGCTTTTCGCACAGGGGGCAAATANTTTTTTTTTTTTAATAAATAATATAACCTCATGAAATGAATACAACAGGAAGCAATTACAAAGAACTGCCTAAGTAAATAAAGAAATCAAAATCTGCAATTATAAATAGCATTAAAAGACTTTTGCACAGATAGATGAGAAGCACAAAAAAAGATATTTTTCATGCCTTGCTTGTAACCTGGTAAATTTTAATGTATTTTTTTCGTTGATCTTTTCTTTTTCGTCTCATTTTAGTTTTGGTGATTAAATTAGGTCTCCCCTGATTTCAATGCTTAATGCAGGCGACGACTGAAACTTCAGCGNAATGACAATCTGTTGTCATACCTGCAACGCCATCTTTAAATCAAGCATATCTAGAGGTTCTGGCATCAAAATTTATGAAGATGATTTTATTCCATTCGTGTCTTTTTTGTGTTTTCCTAATGACACCTTACCTTATTCATGCTAGTAATCTGTTTTAAGATGACCATACTTTCTTATTGTTGGAGGCAAAGAAATCAACAAATTTAATTTTAGTACTGGCAAACTTTATTTAGTACGAGTCCCTTTTTGCAGAAAAAAAAGTTTCATTATTACCTTCCAACTTTTTTTCAGGTCTTTTTTTTAGGGCATTTACATAAATACCACCGAATTCATATGTATTTACATATCTAACATTGAAACTCTACTTTTTACATTTATGCCAATCAAATCTTTTATATCACATTAAAAAATACAATACACATTTTCACACACACACATATATATATAGATGGGCCGCGTTTCCATATTAGTTGGTAGGCATTTTTTTTGGCAGTTGTAAGTCTCTGGTCTGGGGTTTGAATCCCCCCAGGCAACTGTTGCTATATAAGGGTGGTACTCGGTGGTTAGGCGCATGGGTCCAAACCCGGATTTGACGGGTTGCAAGCCCGGGGTGGTTGGCGGTTCCGCCAGTCAACCATCTTATATATATATATATATAT
>JXCR01110229.1:34607-60032 GCA_002079205.1 Phalaenopsis hybrid cultivar | reverse complement strand
TTTTTTTTGGCCCTATTTTCCTTTTCACAATGAATAATTATTTTAGTGATTTTTGTGATGTAGACATGGGGCATGAGGGTATAGAAGAGTGGAGTTGTTCTCTGATTCTCTTATCATATTTAGCTTTCACTTAATCAGTTAATTGAATTTGAGGTTAAAGTAAAAGTCCTGCTTAATTTTATGAGTTATTCGGGTCAGCTGATGAGTTTAGTCATCTTAAAAGAGAAGATTTTAACTTAAATAATTATTATTGATAAAAATGATATAAGGATTGAGATATTTTAGTTGTTTTAAACATCTTTACAGTAACTCGATTCATGGCCAGCTAAGTCAAAGTTGGCTCAAACTTGATTTGTTAGCCCATCAAATTTAACTTGCGACTTGTGAGCTGTTTATTGAATTGAATTTTGTTGAGATTTGTATCTTGTTTTAGAGTCCTAATTGTAAATAGGAAATATAAAAAAAGTCCAACTACTTATTTGTAAAATGTGTAATTTCCTATATAACCCCAAGTGATTAATGAATAGAACAAGTTTTTTGAGCAATTCTTTCGTTATGGTATCAGACCCCTAGGCTTTCCTGCGCAGAGTAGCGCGGAAACGAAGGGTTCACATGAGAGAGATAGGGATTCTATTCGAGCATGAAGAAGATTGAGGCGCAGGAAAGAATTCATCGTTGGGATACAATTCACACGAAGAAGACTTCAACAGACTTCGGCGTTGGGATAAGATTCACGCGAGGAAGACTTTGACGTAGAGAGATGGTTGCGGCTCGATGCTGTTGAGACGAAATAAAGGGGAGAATAGTAACACAACTTCGGTAAGAGGAGCAGGTTGTTTGAGCGTCTTTCGTTTGAGCGTGAGGGTTGCGGCTCAATGCAGCGGAGACAAAGCAAAATGGAAAAACATTAATAAGGCATTCAGTGTAAGGAGAAAGCAATGGAGAAGGAAGTCGCAGGTGATATGTGTGATCAAAACTTATCCTTGGGATTGAGGATATTAAGAGACGGAAATAGTGCGTTGGATAAAGGATTTTAACATTTTGAGAAGATAGATCTTAAAGTTCTGAAGGTCTTGGTCGAATTCATATAGAGAGTTAGTGAATGGACGGGAGCCACTACCTCAGCACATGCTCTCCTATGATCCGAAGCTTGATGAACTGATCACGTATATGAGTTGGTCGCGTCAGATTGAAGACTCTAGTAAGGAAGTGAATATAGGGATATCTGATGGGAGTCAAAGGCTGAGTTTGTATGACAAGTGCTCATGGGAAGACCAACAAGTGCTACAACTTGGAAAAGTGAGACACCTGAGCATGACATATCCAAGCCACCAAAGGAGAGAGAGACAGGTGGGATGTGGACAGTATAGAGGTCGTGTCGTAGCTGTGGAGGCCAAAGAGGTGGAAGAGGGGGCTATCGGGCAAATTTGATGGTAGCGGAGAACGAGGGAGAGACAAGGGTGGTCTTTATCCATAAGGATCACGAGCTCCTTGAGATATTGAAAAGGAAACATAGAACGGTAGGTGACAGGGAATTCATCCACCTTATCGTCATTCAAGGGCAGCACTGCTACTTATGCCGACTCAACTAAAGGTACTCGTGATACGCATGCTTTTGCCTGCATATCCACCACAAGAACATAATGGATAGTAGATTCTAGTGTATCTCAATATGTGACATGTAACGCTAGGTAGTTCTCTTCTAATACTCATCTAGTAGTTTTAGAGAGCAACATTCAGATTGCTGATGGTACAACACTATATGTGGTTGGTAAGGGTACCAATTCTATGGCTTTGTTCAATGTTTTACATGCTCATTCCTTTCCAATGAACATTTTATCCATTAGTATCGTTATTCTTCAACTAAAATGTGTTGTTTCATTTAACTTTCCTTAGGTGATCTTTCAAGAGAAGATTACTGACCGAAGACTTTGGACTGGCACGTGGCATAACAGACTTTGGTACTTTGATGGAGAAGGGATGAACTCAGCTCTGACATTCATGGTAGAGAGTGCTGGAGTAGGAGGATCTGGGAGCAGTGTGGAGGATGTGATATTGCAACATCACAGACGCATGAGACACTCTTCATTTAGTTTATTGAATAGTTTGTATTCGTCTCTGTAGAAAAATGTAAATAAGCAAAAAATTGTGTGTGATGCTTGTGATTTTGGTAAGCATACTAGCTCTTATGTGAGTTATGGCAAGAGGAGTCCTTTTGTGTTTGATTTAGAGCATTCAGATGCATGATGACCTTATTCTACAACTTCGATGAATGGTTATAGATATTTTGTGATGTTTATTGATTATTTTTCTCATGTTACTTGATTATATCCGATGAGGGACAAAAGCTATGTTCTTGTTTGCTTTAAAGATTTTCATAGGGCGATTCAGACTCAATACGGTACAGTAGTGAAGGTATTGAGAACTAATAATGGGAAAGTATACCAATAAGACATTTCAGGACTACCTGTCATCCCAAGGGATACAACATCAAACCACATATACATACACACCAACACAAAATAAGTAGCAGAGATAAAGAATAGACACCTTCTAGAGATAGCTAGAAGCATGATGATCTCGATGAATGTCCTGAAGCACTTTTGGGGGCAAGCAATTTAAAGCGCTTTTGAGGGTAAGAAGTTTTAACAGATGCTCAATTAATCAACATAATGCACTCAAGAATATTGGAGTGGTGATCTCCTTGTGAGTTGTTAAAAGGAGAAAATGGCGTGATTCTTTCATTTAAGGTACTTAGCTATGTATATTTTGTGAGCACAATAGACCATCAATAGGGAAGTTGGATCCCCGAGCTGTGAAGTGTGTTTTTATGGGTTATTATGCTACTCAAAAAGGAAATATCTGTTGGAGCCCAATAGAGAGGCGATCGTTTGTGAGATGTGAAGTTGAGAATTTTTACCGTATTATTCCTTGGAGGTGATCTCACCCTTTGGTGACTTGCCAGATGCTTGTGGTATGAGGCGAGAGGGGGAGAGTAGTGATGGTGAGAGATTGATACATGTGGGAATGATGCCTTATCTCGTTATGTGGGAAATATCTATTAAGGAAGGGTCGAACAATGAGAAAAATAAAGCTGTGGAAGAACCGATCAATCAGGAAAATGAGTCCGAAAGTGGTGGGACTCAAGCTCAAGGGGAGCTGAGAGTGTATACAAGGAGGTATAATGAGAGAACAGTGTTCGCCATGCCACCCATGCCATCAAATGCCTTGTCCCGATATACCCCGACTCCTGATACACATGCACCATCCACCTCAAAATCATATTACACAGGTGATATGGTTCCTCTCTTCTCCTCACACTCCCATGACTTTAAGGAGGACCTCTCGCAATAATGCGAGTCATTCTCCTGATCATTATTCTTCTGATCGTTTTGGTTTCTCACAGGACATTGCTCATTTTGTCTCATACTCTAATATATCGCTTGTATACGAAGCATTCATTACATCTTTGGGCACAACCTCTATACCCAATTGTTGGTAGGTAGCTAAGAAGGATCCAAAGTGAAAGGTTGGCATGTCAAAGGAACTTGGTGCTCTTGAGAAGAATAATACGTAGGAGATTGCGTTGCTACCAATAGGGAAAAAGGCAATTGGGTCTTCATAGTGAAGCTGATCTCAGAAAGAAAATTTGATCGCTTCAAAGCACGGTTGGTGACTAAAAGGTATAATCATATGTATGACATCAACTATGATGAGACATTTGCACCAGTGACAAGGATGAGCACTGTTAAGACTCTCATCTCTCTGGCTATGAATAGTGGCTGGAGGTTTCACCAACTGGATATGAAGAATACGTTTCTTCATGGGGATCTGCTGGAGGAGGTGTACATGAAGATATCCCCAGACTAGGACACAAACCAGACAGTGGGCAAGGTATGAGAGGAAGTCATTGTACGGTTTGAAAAAGTCTTTTCGAACTTGGTTTGACAGGTTTAGGAGAGCAATGGTGGGCATGGATTATCAACATATCATAGTGTTCGTTCGACTAAATTGTGGTCACACCACTATACTTTGTCGTGTATGTGGATGATATGATGATCACTGGTGATGATGATGGAGAGAATTGCACTGCTAAAGGCAAGATTGGACAAAGAGTTTGAGATGGACATGTGACAAATTAGATACTTCATTGGGATTGAGTTGGCTGGTGGAGCAGAATAGATTGTCCTATCTCAGAGGAAGTGTGTGCTAGACTTGTTCGCAGAGACAAACATGCTTGGATGCAGGCCTGCAGTTTCACCAATTGAGCAGAAGGGAAAGTTGAGTGCAGAGACAGGAGAGTCAATTGATCGAGAGAGGTACTAGAGGTTGGTAGATTGTCTCATCTATCTGGATCACACTCGTCCCGACACATCATTTACAGTAAGCGTGGTGAATCACTATGTGCATGATTTGAGGAAGGACTACATGAATGTTGTGTATCAGATTTTGAGTTGCCTGAAAAGTGCACCAGGAAGGGGGTTGATCTTCAGGAAGAATGGACATGTAGACATTGAGGGCTATTGTGACTCTGACTGAGCGAGTTGTGCTGATAGCAGGAGGTCTGCACCTGGATATTGCATGTTTGTCGGGGACAATTTGGTCTTTTGGAAGAGTAAGAAACAATAAGTAGTAGCGAGGTCAACAACCGAGGAAGAATATAAGGCTATGGCCTTAGGAGTTGTCGAGATGATGTGGCTGAGAACCTTATTGGTAGAGCTCAATGTGGACTAAGGAGCTCAAATGAAGTTGTAATGCAACAAGAAGTCAACTATCAGCATTGCCAACAACCCGGTGCAACATGTTAGAACCAAACATGTGGAGAGCAAGTGGTTGCTTGTATCATGGAAAGCTAAATAACGAACTACTGGAGCAACATCATGTAGCCACTAGAGAGCAAGTGGTTGGCTGTAAAGGACTTAGCTCATTAGATTTGTGTAAGCTATGTGTCAAGATGGGCTTAGTGAATAATTTTTTCACATCTTGAGGGGGAGAGTTGAGATTTGTATTTAGGTTAGAATCTTAATTGTAAATAAGAAATATAGAAGAAGTGTAGATACTTATTTGTAAAATGTGTAAGGCCATATATAAGCCCAAATGATTAATGAATAGAACAAGTTTTTTTAGCAATTCTTTCTTTAAGATTGAGCTGGACCTAAATATAAACTGGTTGAAATTCATCTTCTATAATTTGGAAACAATTGTTTTACTAGAAGACACATTAAGTCATTGCAGGTCAAAATTCACATATACTGGTACCAAAATTCCATACTTTTCATGACAATGCCAATCCGAGACAGCATCTGGCCCAATTTAAGGCAACCTGTCATATAAGCACTGGAGGCGTAGATGCTCTTCTGCCAGTTTGTACTAAGGAACTGTCATATAAGCTTATCTCTTCTTTTGACTGCATTTAAATACACTCAGCCTTTGAGTTGAGACTTAAGTTTTAACTTATTTTCACTCAACATTCCAGCGCTCAAATATGTCTTAAAGTTACAAATAAGTAAAATATAATCTCAATTTATAAGCCAAAATATGGCCCATAAATTGCCAAAAGAATGCCGTTTTATTACTCCCCTACAGCCTGTAGTGTTCTTTAGATCCATTGATGGTTATTCATCCAATAGATCGTTGATTTACCAATCGAGTGATATTACCTTCAATCTGTGTAGGACAGGCTTAAGCTTCATATCCTTCCCACTACATATTAAAAGCTTCCAGGCGCAGTATGAGACCTTACAACCGAGTTATCAATCCCAACCTCTCCATTTCTTTCCTTGTCATACTGTTCATTGCTGGTGCTTTGTGTTTTATCCTCTTTGAAAACTCTGAAATGTACATAACCAAGACATGATCAGCTAATTTAAATGAAATTTATACACAGATAGTATGAAATGGCATAGAGAAGATGTACCCACCCAGAATATATAAAAAGCCCAGCTGCTACAGCTGCAAATGCTAAGAAGTACATCCAGTCCACCTGCGTGTTCACACAATCTTCCAATGTAAATAAAAAAGATAAGGTTTGGGAGTCATTAGTATCAATAACCAAATATGGCTGAAACCTTCTGATGATAAGCAAATATTCGGATCAGAACTGCCCACATATCAGAGGTCAGCAGTGACAGGTTTAGCATGGCTGATCCACATATCTGTATGAACAAGAAAGTTAGGACTTTGGGGGAACACCAATTGCAAATGAATTGGAACAAAATTATATCAATAACTGCTGATGTATTTTCTCATCAGGAGCGTAGGACAATCCAAATTATCATAATAAAAGAATACTTGATCCAAAATACAATAATGCCTTCAGATATGTATGCATCTAAACTTTGTCAATTTTACTGAGTAAGAATGATGTATTTATTTGTCGAATAAATTGGATGCTAAAATATACCTTAAGTATGACTGGAACAGTAGAGTAGAACAAAAACATTGCCAATGCAAATCCGACAAATGGTAGCACCTGAAAAATTAATGCCAAGATTAGCACGAGTAGATCCACTAATCTCAATACTTGATAGAAACTTTGTGGAGGTATATTGTGCCCTTATAGCTTACCGTCCCAATCATCATCTTTTTTTATCTCCTTAATTACTCTTTTGAATGTTGACTTGGGTATTTTAGTATTTTTGAATTGATGGACTCTTTTGAATGTTGACTTGGGTATTTTAGTATTTTTGAATTGATGGATCTCCAACTTCAATGTTTTACTCTCTATTTTTTCTTGTTTTCACTGCTAGTCTAATTTTGTCTATGATTAATTCCTTCAGTTTCCTACTCTATATGCAATTTTCCTAGATTTGTTTCTATTAATGAGTCATGCCTTACGTCAACTGCACTGTAGCAAAGGATGGTTGTGAAACTTCTAAAATTTAGATGCAATCTTAAGTCAATGAAATGGGTTTTTAGTTATGTTTGTAGTCATAAATACAAATCACAGGCATATGCAAAACTTATTAGTATTAAAACTTTAGGTTGGACATATAATTCCTTCTATATGTGGGGTTCAGTTCTCTGATCAAGTTAAAGAATTGAAGGATTGTAAAAAATACTCTCATTTAAACTTTAAAATATAGAAAAAAAAAAGGAGTAACAACTTATTCTCTATGTCTAGCCCTCATCTTTGCATCACTTTCAATCATAATATACAGAAAAATATATCATCTTTCTCTTCAACTTTATATGAACTCCATGTACCTTTTTTTTAAGCTTGGTTATTCAATATCAGTGCATTCATGAGCATAAGTAAATTTGGTATGCGCTGTGTTTGTGTGTTTGCTTTATTTGATTTTGTTGTCTTCGCATATTTTGTTCATTAATATAAACCAAACATGAATGATTCAGTGAATTTTATAATTCAAAGATAACTTCAATATATTATTTCATGGATACCTTGAATCCATCATGATTCCTTAATCTATAGACATACATATCAAATGACACAGAGTACCGTTAGCTACTATAATACAAAATAAACTAACCACTAAAAACCAAATTATTGATGCTGCCAAAATCGATACTTAAAAATAAAGGCATAAGATATGCTATAGAGAGTGATACTTTCGCTGTGAGATGAAAAAAAGAGTGTAATGTGCATGCTAAGATTAAGAGAATGAGACGAAAGGAGAGAAATGGCTCACCGCTCCAGTGGTCCAACGGACAGATTTAAGCTCGTTTCGTTCAAGTATGCTTCTAAAGAGAACACTCAAGGAACAAATTAGAATATCCCATAAACTTTAATTTCAAATTCAAATTCAAAGGAGAAACAAAGGTAAAGCTAGTAGACATTCGGTGAGCAAGTTAAAGGCTCATCTAAATTATTAGCTGAAATATAGATATTCCTGATTTTAGTAACTTTGAGGACTGCAGTTTTATTATTTGACCTAAATTTAAATTTTCACAACAGTCAGCAGTTAATACTTATCAAAATGGTTGTTTTTTCGTGTTCTTTGTAGGCTTACTGCATCTGAAGTTCAGTCTTTTGAAAGTAAAAATATGACTCCTAACTGAAATTCAAGGATACATTTGACAAGCACTGATAAGGGCTCCAAAAAAACCCAACATGGCCATCAACTCCACCCTGCTACCTTCCTTTACAATGAATTCCTGAAAGAGTTATAGAATTAGGAATACAACTGATGAGAACATATGCGATAATAATAACATAGAGTTGTCTGATGATATGATTAAAAGCAGAAAATCTTCTTATAAGACCACAGAATCAAAAAATAAATAAATAAATACAGTTGTTTTTACACTTTAGCATAGTTCAATTCAAATGTTTAGTAAACTAATATGATTCAAGTATAAAATGTGTTCTTCCATTAACGTAAATTTTACAAACATACCTTTCCACAAAAGAAATTTATCAACAACTCATTATCCATTGTAGGTTTTACAAGAAGCAATCCTTAAGTTTTTTAACCATACCTCAGTAACGTTGCTGACTGCATACAACATGGAACCGGCAATAACAAGTAGATCACCTTTCACGGGGTTCGGCCCTCCTACATGCAACCAAAAAGTCTGAAACCATAACATACTTCGAATTGAAGGATTATATCTATGAAATACTGCAGGAAGAAGAGGTATAGAAGACATTACCTGCTCTGTCACTGGAATGCACATCAGAAAACACAACAAGCACAAGTCCAGCAATACAGATGGCGACACCGGCAAACTTCCTGTATCCGTACTTCGTCTTCAAGAACATCCATGTAAGGAATATAACGATTGGAATCGTACAACAATCCAGAAGCATAACGCTCGTGAAAGACGTATACTGGTAAGCCTTCACCACTACATGTAGAAAGCA
Source organism: Phalaenopsis hybrid cultivar (assembly GCA_002079205.1). Classification (NCBI taxonomy): domain Eukaryota; kingdom Viridiplantae; phylum Streptophyta; class Magnoliopsida; order Asparagales; family Orchidaceae; genus Phalaenopsis; species Phalaenopsis hybrid cultivar. The sequence goes on along the minus strand of JXCR01110229.1, from coordinate 51,208 downwards.
ACTTAAATGAATGGATTTAGTTTTGGGGTTAGATGTCTAAATACATATGTTCCTAAAAAAAGGCTTCATGGATAATGATTTTTGAGATAAACAGCAATAGCTACCAAGCACTCACCAAGATAATTGGCCTCAACATCAACAATGGCAAGCATAACATAATAGAACCATTTCTTCTGCATTGATGGAAGATAAAAGAATTATCTCACAAACAAGCAACAGAGACTGCTCAACTTTCTAATTAAAATAATGTACAAAGCGAATTAAGTACTTAGAAAAATGACAAGCAGAGACATCAAGAACTTTCCAAAAGATGGTAACTGGAAAACGAAAGTTGATCTTTAAAATGCAATACAATCTGCTCTATTACTGAATCCAAAAGAATAGGAGCCCATCACACAAGGGGAACTAATTTTTCTTCAGCAAGATTTACACATATACCGCTCATTTCTTATGTATTTACATATCTAACCCCCCAAACTTCAATTTTTCTTTTTCTGTAAATTTTTCCTGGTTCAGTCCTTGTTGCAGAAAGAATAATTAGTAGAACATGTTTAAGTTTGGTACTGGTTTACATCAAGTTTGAGGAGATAGATGGAAGAACCTGCAGCCACCTCCTCCGATGAACTAAAATACTGCCATAAAAGATAGCCAGCAGGAAGTAGTTTAGGAATGACTGTGATGTTGGGGCATTGATCCCTGCAACCAATCTCACATCCAATATTCAAATTTAGAATAAGAACAAGGAAAAATCATATTGGCAATATTATGAACAACACTAAAAATAATATGGAGAAATTTATTAAGTCTGGCTACGATCCACTGGAAGGAGTGGAGGAGAAAACAAGACAGTCTCTGATGGATCACAGTCGTTGTCCGGACGTAATATTTGTGTGTGTGTGTGTGTGAGAGAGAGCTTCAAATTATTTTATTTTGATAGATTTCAATAATTTTTTTTCCTAAAAAAATAAAATTCTAAATCAGAAAGCATGGTTAATTTATAAATATTTAATAATTTAATAGCTATGATGTCAAAGAGTTTTTACAAAAGTCAACTTGTAGCCAAGCAGCCCCTCAGAATAACAGGAACTCTAATCTCAGTATATTAAAATAACTTCTTTTTATTTAAAAATAATTGAAATTTATAAAACCAATCAAATATGGCAATGAGGAATTTAAAAATGATCTTTTTAAAATAATAAAAAAAAGAATAAAATTCTCTAAAATATATATTATTGCATGCCATGAGAACTCTGTCATGAAAACATTGACTTTCTTCTCCATGAAGTTCAAAAAAAGCATTTTTTTAGAGAGAGAGNATATGCGATAATAATAACATAGAGTTGTCTGATGATATGATTAAAAGCAGAAAATCTTCTTATAAGACCACATAATCAATAAATAAATAAATAAATACAGTTGTTTTTACACTTTAGCATTGTTCAATTCAAATGTTTAGTAAACTAATATGATTCAAGTATAAAATGTGTTCTTCCATTAATGTAAATTTTACAAACATACCTTTCCACAAAAGAACTTTATCAACAACTCATTATCCATTGTAGTTTTTACAAGAAACAATCCTAAGTTTTTAATTCATACCTCAGTAACGTTGCTGACTGCATACAACATGGAACCGGCAATAACAAGTAGATCACCTTTCACAGGGTTCGGCCCTCCTACATGCAACCAAAAAGTCGAAGCCATAACATACTTTNATATAAATACAGTTGTTTTTACACTTTAGCATAGTTCAATTCAAATGTTTAGTAAACTAATATGATTCAAGTGTAAAATGTGTTCTTCCATTAACGTAAATTTTACAAACATACCTTTCCACAAAAGAACTTTATCAACAACTCATTATCCATTGTAGTTTTTACAAGAAACAATCCTAAGTTTTTAATTCATACCTCAGTAACGTTGCTGACTGCATACAACATGGAACCGGCAATAACAAGTAGATCACCTTTCACGGGGTTCGGCCCTCCTACATGCAACCAAAAAGTCGAAACCATAACATACTTCNAAGAACAAGGAAAAATCATATTGGCAATATTATGAACAACACTAAAAATAATATGGAGAAATTTATTAAGTCCGGCTACGATCCACCGGAAGTAGTGGAGGAGAAAACAAGACAGTCTCTGATGGATCACAATCCTTGTCCGGACGTAATATTTGTGTGTGTGTGTGAGCTTCAAACTCTGTTATTTTGATAGATTTCAATAACTTTTTTCTCTAAAAAAATAAAATTCTAAGCCAGAAAGCATGGTTAATTTATAAATATTTAATAATTTAATAGCTATGATGTCAAAGAGCTTTTACAAAAGTCAACTTGTAGCCAAGCAGCCCCTCAGAATAACAGGAACTCTAATCTCAGTATATTAAAATAACTTCTTTTTATTTAAAAATAATTGAGATTTATAAAACCAATCAAAGATGGCAATGAAGAATTTAAAAATGATCTTTTTAAAATAATAAAAAACAGAATAAAATTCTCTAAAATCTATATGATTGCATGCCATGAGAACTCTGTCATAAAAACATTGACTTTCTCCTCCATGAAGTTCAAAAAAAGCATTTTTATAGAGAAAGAGAGAGAATTCAAAACCTCTTCGAGAGAGCTGGGAGGAAGAGAAGCCGGTGGAGGTGATGAGGATAGAGACGAACTGCCCCAGGACCAAACCAGCAACCGTCTTCTTCGACCGCAGCCATTCCCATCCACCCATCTTCTCCTCTTTCTCTCTCTATCACTTCCCACTCGTCTCTCAGATGCTCGAAGCTGTCTCTGCGTCTTCCTCACTCTCCCTGTTTCCTGCGCCACTTTATGGNCCTCTTTCTCTCTCTATCACTTCCCACTCGTCTCTCAGATGCTCAAAGCTGTCTCTGCGTCTTCCTCACTCCCCTGTTTCCTGCGCCGCTTTATGGAATTATCCCTTGCATTAAAAATGCTTACTTTTGCCCGTTGGAATTACCAGACACGGAACATAAATAATTTAATTAATAAAATTAAAAAAANAAAATGCTTACTTTTGCCCGTTGGAATTACCAGGCACGGAACATAAATAATTTAATTAATAAAATTAAAAAATTTGTGAAACGACAGCTTATTTGTCATACATAATATCATCAAATCCGTACATATTTTAATCATTTGCAGTGGTATTATGATAAATAGAACCATAGTATCACTATAATATCATCAAATCTGTACATATTTTGTTTGCACGTGATATTATTTTCCTAATAGTGACTAAAANTATCACTATAATATCATCAAATCTGTACATATTTTGTTTGCACGTGATATTATTTTCCTAATAGTGACTAAAGGTCTGTTTGGGGCAGCTTGTGCGTTTCAGGATAAGCTGTTTATCCTGAAACGAGGCCCGCGGGCCTGCCGCAGGGGTCGACCCGCGGTCTGCGTTTAGTGTAAAAACTCAAACGCAGTTTCGGATAAGCTGACAAAAAGCGCGAAACGGACTATAAATTCTTTTGGAAAGAATGATATGTTTGTTGATGCAATTAAGACAAACAACAATTTTATCATTGTTTTGTTTTTCGGCTCATTGTCATACATAATATGGCTATTATTTTCTTGCTATTTTTAGGACATTATTATTACAAAAAATATATATATTTTTTTGAAGATCAGATACACCAAGTATATGGAAGTACTAAAGTTGTTTCATCTAACTGTTTTTATTATTTCTTTCCATTGGACTTACTTATCATCTTGAAAGGAGCTTATAGATTTTTAAAATGGNCCCGCGGCCTGCGTTTAGTGTAAAAACCCAAACGCAGTTTCGGATAAGCTGACGAAAAGCACGAACCAAACGATACGATGACGTTTTGAAAGCGCCGCCCGCACTTATAAGCTGCCCCAAACGGATCCTAAATTCTTTTGGAAAGAATGATATGTTTGTTGATGTAGTTATCATTGTTTTGTTTTTCGGCTCATTGTCATACATAATATGGCTATTATTTTCTTGCTATTTTTAGGATATTATTATTACAAAAAAAAATTATTTTTGAAGATCAGATACACCAAGTATATGGAAGTACTAAATTTGTTGTTCATCTTACTATTTTTATTATTTCTTTCCATTGGACTTACTTATCATCTCGAAAGGAGCTTATAAATTTTTATAATGACCAACCCACTTATTCTTCTTAAGCCTAGAGCCTTAATCCCATGATCTTAGTAGATGGGTGTTAGTGGTCAAACAATTTACATTTTTTGCCAAAAAAAATTCATTATAATTAAAAAAATTATATTAATATCACCAACATATTCACCTTATTGAAGACTATTATGTCATATATATGAATGAACTATGAATAAAGTGTGTGTTTGAGATGATAGGGATTTTATCTTTCTACTTTCACATCATTAATTAATTAATTTAGAGCATTATTTTTTAAATTATTTATAAACATTGTTGTCTTCCAAAAGAATCATTTATAATAGTTAAAGACTCCATGAGGATTTGATGACCTCAAGAGAATCATTAAATTTATAAGGTTCATAATTAAAGTTTCAATTTACAAATTATGCTTTCAATTGATTTGGATAAATGTTAATGTTATTTCTTATGTAGTGTTGGGTTTAATATGCTCAAATAATTAAAAAAGATTCATTCATGTATTTATTACCCATAATCTATCAGATAATCTACAATTTAATATTAATTGAACCAATATTTAATTATAGTATTCTCCTGTACCATAGTTAATCTTGATTCATAATTAAAAAGCATACTCATAGCAGTCATTTTTCTCAATCATTATATATATAGAGGATTTTTATATCTCAATTACTAAGTAAGATAATATATGAGGTTTATCTTAGAAACACTAATAGGTTTAGTTAACTATAACTATAGTTTAGTCTTGACTAAAGCCTGTGAAAAAATATGCAACTATTTTCATTAAAGAGTTTATGTGCCCATTAAAATAAGAAATCATAATTGATATATCTCTTATTATATCATGATTGAATGAAATCATCATTGATATATCTCTTATTATATCATGATTGAATGATGATGCAATTAGGTGAGAAATAAAGCATAAGTTAAAATAAAGTGGGGGATGATATATAATAAGGGGAGTCAAACTTAATATTGTAGAATACAAATTAATAAAAAATATGATTTACCAAACCTTCTTATTTTTTAAAATCCTTTAAAACCTCATTTTTTTAAATTCTTTATTAATCTTCCTCCTTATTTGGCATTACTTCATCTTCTTTCTCTTGCACTCATGTCATGATGGGGTACTTCTCCTTCCTTTTTTCTTAATGAATATCAAAGTAACCTCTTTATTTATTTTACATTGATAATAATTACAGATAAAAGATAATATAGGGAGCGGCAGGGTATGAGGTAGGATCAAATAGGATTAGATAAAAGCTTAGGAGATTTTTATGAAGCCCTTATTTCATTATAAGAAGAGGAAAAAAAGTGAAAGATCATTTATTGGAGAGTTCTTCATAAATTCAAACTTCAAATTAGACTTAAATCTAATAATCCAATGAAATTCTTAGTTGAAAGCTAGAAATTTGTCTCACTTTTAAGTTCATAAAAAATACTAGGTAAAAACTAGATGACAATAAAGCTAACATTTTATGTCATGCATAGCAAATGACTTAGCCATTTTTATAAGGTGAAAGAACCTTAAGATTTAATTTTTTAGTTCCTCCAATTTTCCATTTGTTTTAATGTAGCTATTTTTTACATCCTTGGTGCCATCTTGTGTGCTCCATGCCCTTATTTAAACTCTTGAGGTTGAAATTGTATTTGACTTNACAGATAAAAGATAATATAGGGAGCGGCAGGGTATGAGGTAGGATCAAATAGGATTAGATAAAAGCTTAGGAAATTTTTATGAAGCCCTTGTTTCATTATAAGAAGAGGAAAAAAAGGTAAAGATCATTTATTGGAGAGTTCTTTATAAATTCAAACTTCAAATTAGACTTGAATCTAATAATCAAATGAAATTCTTAGTTGAAAGCTAGAAAATTGTCTCACTTTTAAGTTCATACAAAATACTAGGTAAAAACTAGATGACAATAAAGCTAACATTTTATGTCATGCATAGCAAATGGCTTAGCCATTTTTATAAGGTGAAAGAACCTTAAGATTTAATTTTTTAGTTCCTCCAAATTTCCATTTGTTTTAATGTAGCTATTTATATATCCTTGGCGCCATCTTGTGTGCTCCATGCCCTTATTTAAACTCTTGAGGTTGAAATTGAATTTGACTCAGGGTCTCTAAACATAAGCATTATTCTATTTTATAGTTTTGTCACAAAATCATCTTACATTATATGCATATTTTTAGTAGTTTTTCGCTCGTGAAATTCATTCTACGATAAAGCCTTCTCGATTATTCATCTTCTTGTCATTTTTGAGAAGCCTTTTCAAATATGTTTAACTTTTCTATTTCTTTGGCGTCATTCGAAGCTTAATTTATTTATTTTTGTGTTTCAAAATTCAAATATCAATAGATCAATAAATAGCATGCATGTTGAAATGTTTTTAAGTTATTTTTTACTTAACCCTTAAGATAGTTACATTATTACAACTTGCTTCATATTCACATAATGCTACATTATAACATTTATATACATATCACTTAATTTTTATATATATATATATATATAATTGATTAGTAGTATTTTGATTCAAAACGAGCCGAACACGAACGAATAAATATTTGTTTATGTTGTTCATATTCGGCTCGTTAACTTAGCGAACGAACTGGATACGAGATTTTTAACTAGCCGAACACAAACTGTTCACGAACAACGAACCATTTTGACAGCCCAAACTAGGCATGTATTAAATTATTTTTTTTTAATGAGATGGTTTACTAATTGAATGAGGACGTGACAAGTCTTTATTAATGCACGAGGACTCGTAGTACAATAATTTCTAAAGAATTTGGTGGTGTGCTTCTAAATTTCCGAAAATAACCGAGAAAAAAATCAGCAGCCAAAGGTGGACGGATCATGGTTTATCTTCACGGCGCTTCCGGTACAAACGCATTTCCACCGTGGAGAGTAGAATCCAGAACCTCCACTANAAACGAGCCGAACACGAACACACTTTTTGAGCTCGAAATATAAACGAGCCAAACACGAGCTGAGCATGGCTTGCCCGTGTTCGGCTCGTTTACACCCCCAGTGACAAGTCTTTATTAATGCAGGAGGACTCTTAGTACAATAATTTCTAAAGAATTTGGTGGTGTGCTTCTAAATTTCCGAAAATAAGCGAGAAAAAAATCAGCAGCCGAAGGTGGACGGATCATGGTTTGTCTTCACGGCGCTTCCGGTACAAACGCATTTCCACCCTGGATAGTAGAATCCAGAACCTCCACTCCCAATTTTGTGCCCTTTAGGGTTTCATTTGCTTGTGAATGTGACTCTTTGAGGAAGCCCTCTCTCATGCTGTTGTCATCGAGCTCTTCTTCTTTGGTATGCGGCTGACCTCGCTGCATTCCTGTGTTGTGAATTTCAAATCTAATTCTGGATGGTTAAACTGTTTTACTAGTCTCATAATCATTGCATTTTTACTCAGAAGAAATGATTTTGGTGAAGGCGTCAATTTACGTTTGGTTTTTTAAGGATTTTTCAACGTGGGTTGAGATTTTAGTGATAGTTTGCTGAACCCAACCAAATAAATTCAATAGAACCTTAAATAGTTAGCGAACGATTTGGTTTTGATTCTTGATTGTTGTTCGGCTCATTACGTTTTGTTTTACATTTAGGGATCTGGTTAGGGTTGCTGATTGAAGGCAGGATGGCTAATTAAGTGCTGTTTTTAGTCAAATGATGTGATCGCCATTTCATAAAAGTCAGTTATCCATTGCAGATCAGTTAATTTGAAAATTGTGATTGGAAATTAAATTTATTGATCACATAATACTGGGCTTTTAGGCTACAAATTAGACACGTAATTGCTTTCTATGTGAAGGACAGCAAAAATCTTTGCTTAAGCTATTTGTCTGATAAATTATCCAGAAACTGAAAATTATTTCGGTGATTGTATTTGTGTGAATTAGAGCAGATATGTTTCTTTCCACTGTACTCATCTACAGAGAGCATTGGAGTCTTTTTATGGTTTAGGCACAAGTTGGCTTTAAAGCACATTTGTGGCCTGTGTTATTACATTTTTGTGCCTAATTTTATCGTATCTCCTTTTTGGGGGAAGTTGGAGAGCTAAAGCACTATTTTTATGTAGGAGAGATTTGATTCTAGGACTTGATTCATCATCAATATGCATATATGTCTTCATTGAATGTCTTTGAGATCATGATTTTTCTTTATGGAGGGAAGCCTCTCACTTTCATTGTTGTTTGCGCAAATTGGAGAAAGTAGTAGGCATAGAAAAATGTGGAATCTTTATTTCCCTTTTATCCTCTTTCTTAATTGCAGCATGGCANTGTTTTGCATCTAACTCAGGCTTTAACACAACCTAAACTATTCAACCGAGTGGTTCTTCTCTATTAGATCAGTCGACTACTTTGTCAGACTACTAGTTGAATAATGGATGATTCATCATAACTAGATTAACGTTATTTGATTAAGCCGCGCACATGCACGCATGATGCTGGCGTAGACACGTAGAACGCTGGCGTTGACGTGCGAGGTGCTGGCGCGAACATGCTGCACACAGACATATAGACATGGATATGTTCGGCTGGGACATGGGCAGGGAAGCACTGAATTAGGGTTGAACTCTTCTTGCAAGAAGTTTGACCTGTTTGGTTCCTAGAATCTGAAAGTGCCGCCCAAAGAAGGGACCACTCCTTAGTTGCTTAATAATATTTATATGTTGTTTGTGTGTGCTTAGGGTCAGTTTTGCGTATGTTTATATTTAGGACAACCTCCCACTTCTAGTATTCTGCTTCTAGGGTTGTATCCGAAGGTGGGAAGGTGCTTCGATTGTAACTCATCTGAGGTGGTGATGGTTTCCTAAGGTTCAAATGGGGCTCCGACTATAGCTTAATCCCACGGAGATATTTATCCTTGATTTCTTTTCTCTTGCAACCTTTCCTTCGCCTCCACCCTTACCGTATTTGTTTATGCCACCGGAAAATAGCCCGTTTACTATTTTTCGTCCATTCCACACTTCCTCGACGTCTTTTTTCTCCTCCCTTTACCTTCCTACCCTTCCTCACAGCTGCCCAAACTTGTTGATGTCTCTTCCCAGACTTTTTCACTGCCGCCCAAGCTGTTGTCCAGCCGTTGGTCCGTCCTCTAACTTCTATTTCCTTGCTGCCGACACCTTCCCAGCCCTCCTAACCACTTGCTTGTTGTCGTCTAGTCACAGACCAACCTCCCCGTTGTTCCCTATTGATCATCCAATCCCCCCCCCCTTCCCTCATGCCTCGTAATCCTCCATCAACCAACAACACCACCAACTCCAACTCCTGCCCTAGCTGGGACTCATGTTATGTACTTTTTTATTTCCTATTTTAGTTGTTTGTTTGTAACCTTTTTTTTTGAATTTCAACAATAATATTATTGTTCTGTTTTTATTGGGTTAACTCTAGTATCATTTGGNTACTTTTTTATTTCCTATTTTAGTTGTTTGTTTGTAACCGTCTTTTTGAATTTCAACAATAATATTATTGTTTTATTTTTATTGGGTTAACTCTAGTATCATTTGGCATCAGAGCTATCCAAACCCTATTTCTATCTTAAGTTTCTAGCATCCTCTCATATCACCCCCAAAATTTTTCTCNCGAGCTCTTCTTCTTTGGTATGCGGCTGACCTCGCTGCATTCCTGTGTTGTGAATTTCAAATCTAATTCTGGGTGGTTAAACTGTTTTACTAGTCTCATAATCATTGTATTTTTACTAAGAAGAAATGATTTTGGTGAAGGCGTCAATTTACGTTTGGTTTTTTAAGGATTTTTCAACGTGGGTTGAGATTTTAGTGATAGTTTGCTGACCCCAACCAAATAAATTCAATAGAACCTTAAATAGTTAGCGAACGATTTGGTTTTGATTCTTGATTGTTGTTCGGCTCATTACGTGTTATATGTTTAGGGATCTGGTTAGGGTTGCTGATTGAAGGCAGGATGGCTAATTAAGTGCTTTTTTTAGTCAAATGATGTGGTCGCCATTTCATAAAAGTCAGTTGTCCATGGCATATCAGTTAATTTGAAATTTGTGATTGGAAATTAAATTTATTGATCACATAATACTTGGCTTTTAGGCTACAAATTAGACACATAATTGCTTTCTCTGTGAAGGACAGCAAAAATCTTTGCTTAAGCTATTTGTCTGATAAATTATCCAGAAACTGAAAATTATTTCGGTGATTGTATTTGTGTGAATTAGAGCAGATATGTTTCTTTCCACTGTACTCATCTACAGAGAGCATTTGAGTCTTTTTATGGTTTAGGCACAAGTTGGCTTTAAAGCACATTTGTGGTCTGTGTTATTACATTTTTGTGCCTAATTTTATTGTTTCTCCTTTTTGGGGGAAGTTGGGGAGCTAAAGCACTATTTTTATGTAGGAGAGATTTGATTCTAGGAATTGATTCATCATCAATATGCATATATGTCTTTATTGAATGTCTTTGAGATCATGATTTTTCTTTATGGAGGGAAGCCTCTCACTTTCATTGTTGTTTGCGCAAATTGGAGAAGGTAGAAGGCATAGGAAAATGTGGAATCTTTATTTCCCTTTTATCCTCTTTCTTAATTGCAGCATGGCGGCAATCAATTGAAGTTTTCATTGAACGTTGGTGTCTCAACATGGATTCATGATTTCAAACATTCATCAAGAAAAATCATTATTAGAAACAATCATCCCCAGAATGTTGATCTACCACGTTTTTACTCGAAGAAAGAGAAGAAGCCTTTTCCAATACCCATAGTGGAGCTGAGGAGAGCTGCAAGGGAGAGGATGAAGAAATTACAGGGAAAACCTAAGACACCGACCCCTCCTCCAAGGAATGGTATGTTGGTCAAAAGTCTTGTTCTTGTTGCATATGAAGTGCTCAATGCAAGGGTAACACTGATAAATAATTTGAAGAAGCTAATGAAAGTAGTCCCAGTCCTCGCCTGCAAGTAAACATCAACTCCCATTCTGCATTTTTCAAAGAATATTATTACAGAAGTTTCATTGATGAACAGTTTCTTGCAGGCATTGCAATGAAATTCATGTTGGACCAACTGGGCACCCCTTTCACTCGTGCCGAGGCTTCCGGGCTGAAACCCGGCGAGGTCTTCATGAATGGACGAGTGCGACTGTTGATGATGTGTTTGTCCCTATTGAAGCCTACCATTTGTTTGACCGCCTTGGAAGACGTATATCCCATGAGGAGCGTTTTTCCATCCCTCGTATCCCAGCTCTTATAGAGCTCTGCATACAAGCTGGTGTAGACCTCCCTGAACTCCACACCAAGAGGCGGAGAAAGCCAGTCATTCGTCGTGGGAAAAATGAAATCATTGATGCTAATGAAGATGATCTTTCTGATGAGCTTGACCCCTATGCAAAGCTTAGGAAACCAATACTTTTTGAGATTCCTGACTCTGAGATAACTCCACCGGTTGGCACCGAAGAAGTAGCATTGCTGGCAATTGAGACATTTGAGGCATGGGAGTTGGTGAGGCAGGGGGCAGAGAGGTTGATGAGGAAGTATGCTGTGCGAGTATGCGGGTATTGTCCTGAGGTACATGTTGGCTATAGTGGCCATAAAGCACAGAACTGTGGTGCTTACAAGCACCAACAGAGAAATGGGCAGCATGGATGGCAAAAAGCTGTTCTTGATGACCTGGTTCCACCAAGGTATGTATGGCATGTGCCAGAAGACATGCTTGAGCTACAGCGGGAGTTGCGGAATTTCTATGGGCAAGCTCCAGCTGTAGTTGAGCTCTGTGTACAGGGGGGTTTGGAGGTACCTGAAAAATACAAACCAACCATGAGGCTGGACATTGGCATACCGACTAACTTGAGGGAAGCAGAAATGGTGGTGTGAAGGGAGTTCTAAGTTGATGTCCTGTTGAGTTGAGGGAGTTATGATGGAGTCGTGCAGTTAATGAATTATGAGCAGGCTGGTTATTCTAATTGCCTTTTCGTGGATAACTTTTTTATTTTATGGAAGGCAATATTTACAGAAAATAGGGATCATTTATACCGTTCAGGAGAAATAGGTTGAATCACATTCTTCCACAAATAATTTGCAAACGTGGTATTGTGATTGCACTTTTTTTCGAGTTGTGATGTTTCTTATTTCATTTATGGCCTATGGAACTTGCTAACAAGTTATAAGGCATGCTAAGCATATAATGTAGTAGTTGTTTTTATGTTATTATTGTTTTTCTCATTTGAGTCGGCCCATATACATCCACAAGTGTGAAGGACCCCCTTTATACATTATATGCCAAAGTAGGTGTTGTGTTGGATGTGTTGATATTGTGGGGGTGATAATCATAGTTTTTTAAATATGTTCTACTTAGCCCTAATTTGCTGGTGGACGAGCCTACCTAGCTTTTGTGGCATGAGAATAATCTTATGCGGCGGTGGTCCACCATATAAAAAAAAAAAAAGAGAAGAAAATCAAAATAGTCCCTTGACTATTTTTGGAGACCATTTCAATCCCGAGCAATATAAAAGGTTTGATTTAGCCATTTGACTCTTAAATATGAGACAAATATGGACTTGACTTTAAAATTAACAAAAACTAATATTAAAGTGAACAGATGGTGTTATAAGGGTTTTTAGGAATTTGCAGCTTTTACTTGAGAGTTTTTATAAAATTCAACTTTCTACCTACCTTGTTTGATATATAATCTATTGATAACATTACTAATATTTCATATTTTATTTTTAGATGTTTGTGATGAAACTAATATATATTAAATTTATAAATTTAAGTAACTATTTTTGATAATTTTTTCATAAAATATCTCAAACTAATGAACAATCATTTATTGTATTTTATAAAGAAACCCAAGACCTAAATTTAAAATATATCATTATTTTTTATATTATCCATTAAATTTAACTTCACTTTCAATTATTTTTAATTAAGGGAACATTTTGGCTTCTTTTTTAATAGTCCATGAATTAAATTGGATTTTTAATATAGGTTAGGATTAAAATGATAGTTGGGCTACCATTTTGATTCTTTTCTTAAAAAGTTTTGTAAATATTTAAAAACATTTAGATTTGCATTAAGCATTACGAGATTATCTTTAACTAATCATCTCATGGCTACACAAATTTCATAATAAATTGAATGACTTTGAAAGACTTTTCATTAGCTTCTTGGTGTGCCGCTTATTATTTAGAGGCTATCTGATGTGTTTTGCATCTAACTCAGGCTTTAACACAACCTAAACTATTCAACCGAGTGGTTCTTCTCTATTAGATCAACCTACTACTTTGTCAGACTACTAGTTGAATAATGGATGATTCATCACAACTAGATTAACGTTATTTGATTAAGCCGCGCGCACGCACGCATGACGCTGGCGTAGACACGTAGAACGCTGGCGTTGATGTGCGGGGTGCTGGCGCGAACATGCTGGACACGGACATGGATATGCTGGACATAGACATGGATATGTTCGGCTGGGACATGGGCAGGGAAGCACTGAATTGGCGTTGAACTCTTCTTGCAAGAAGTTGGACCTATTTGGTTCCTAGAATCTGAAAGTGCCGCCCAAAGAAGGGACCACTCCTTAGTTGCCTAATAATATTTATATGTTGTTTGTGTGTGCTTAGGGTCAGTTTTGCGTTGTTTCTATTTAGGACAGCCTCCCACGTCTAGTATTTTGCTTCTAGGGTTGTATCCGAAGGTGCGAAGGTGCTTCAATTGTAACTCATCCGAGGTGGTGACGGTCTCCTAAGGTTCAAATGGCGCTCCGACTATAGCTTAATCCCACGGAGATATTTATCCTTGATTTCCTTTCTCTTGCAACCTTTCCTTTGCCTCCACCCTTACCGTATTTGTTTCTACCACTGGAAAATAGCCCTTTTACTATTTTTCGTGCATTCCACACTTCTTCGATGTCTCCTTTCTCCTCTCTTTATCTTCCTAGCCTTCCTCACAGCTGCCCAAACTTGTTGATGCCTCTTCCCAGACTTCTTCACTGCCACCCAATCCGTTGTCCAGCCGTTGGCCTGCCCTCTAACCTCTACTTTCTTGCTGCCAACACCTTCCCAGCCCTCCTAACCACTTGCTTGTTGTCGTCTAGTCACAGACCAACCTCTCTGTTGTTCCCTATTGATCATCCAAACCCCTCCTCACCCCCCCTTCCCTCATACCTCGTAATCCTCCATCAACCAACAACACCACCAACTTCAACTCCTGCCCTAGCTGGGACTCATGTTATGTACTTTTTTATTTCCTATTTTAGTTGTTTGTTTGTAACCGTCTTTTTGAATTTCAACAATAATATTATTGTTTTATTTTTATTGGGTTAACTCTAGTATCATTTGGCATCAGAGCTATCCAAACCCTATTTCTATCTTAAGTTTCTAGCATCCTCTCATATCACCCCCAAAATTTTTCTCTCTCTTTGATATCATTTGAAATTAGAGCTACCAAAACCCTAACCACACCCTCCAGGAGACAATTGCCAGAATCCGATCAAGAATTTGTCATGTACGACATACTACTCCGCCAAGTGCCACATCGACTCGATGTCATTGAGGAAAGAACCTAGAGCGGGATCACTGTTGATTGTAAAGTGAAATCCGTGAATGACGGAAAGAAGAACACTTGAATTTCTTCAGTACGGATGATTTCAGTGAAGAAGAAGACATACCACAACATTTTGAGGTATAATATCAGTAGAGACCTAGAGCTGAAGTGTCTATTGTAAGATACAAAGATGAGGTGTTTACTGGAGTGTACAAAGATGAGATGCATGTTAAAAGATACATGGATGACATGCCTATTTGAGGATACAAAGATCTGAGAATGAAGGTGGACCTACCGAACTTCGAAAGGGGGTTGAATTCAAATTTGCTTGAGTGGATTGGAGACAGTTGAGCGGATCTTTGAATACAAAATGCCCGATGATGGAAGAGTGAAGCTCGCCATCATCAAATTGAAGAAGAATGCTTCCTTATAGTGAGAAAATCTGAAAGGGCAAAACAGAAAGAAAGACGGGAAATAATTACTTCTTGGGAGAAGATAAAACAAGAGAAGCAACAATAGTACCTGCCCCCTTACTACCAGCAAAATTGTTTCTTGAAACTCCACTATTTGTAANCTACTTTGTCAGACTACTAGTTGAATAATGGATGATTCATCACAACTAGATTAACGTTATTTGATTAAGCCGTGCACATGCACACATGACGCTGGCGTAGACATGTAGAACGCTGGCGCTGACGTGCGAGGTGCTGGCGCGAACATGCTGCACACAGATATATAGACATGGATATGTTCGGTTGGGACATGGGCAGGGAAGCACTGAATTAGGGTTGAACTCTTCTTGCAAGAAGTTTGACCTGCTTGGTTCCTAGAATCTAAAAGTGCCGCCCAAAGAAGGGACCACTCCTTAGTTGCCTAATAATATTTAGATGTTGTTTGTGTGTGCTTAGGGTCAGTTTTGCGTATGTTTATATTTAGGACAACCTCCCACTTCTAGTATTTTGCTTCTAGGGTTGTATCCGAAGGTGAGAAGGTGCTTCGATTGTAACTCATCTGAGGTGGTGATGGTTTCCTAAGGTTCAAATGGCGCTCCGACTATAGCTTAATCCCACGGAGATATTTATCCTTGATTTCTTTTCTCTTGCAACCTTTCCTTCGCCTCCACCCTTACCGTATTTGTTTATGCCACCGGAAAATAGCCCGTTTACTATTTTTCGTCCATTCCACACTTCCTCGACGTCTTTTTTCTCCTCCCTTTACCTTCCTACCCTTCCTCACAGCTGCCCAAACTTGTTGATGTCTCTTCCCAGACTTTTTCACTGCCGCCCAAGCTGTTGTCCAGCCGTTGGTCCGTCCTCTAACTTCTATTTCCTTGCTGCCGACACCTTCCCAGCCCTCCTAACCACTTGCTTGTTGTCGTCTAGTCACAGACCAACCTCCCCGTTGTTCCCTATTGATCATCCAATCCCCCCCCCCTTCCCTCATGCCTCGTAATCCTCCATCAACCAACAACACCACCAACTCCAACTCCTGCCCTAGCTGGGACTCATGTTATGTACTTTTTTATTTCCTATTTTAGTTGTTTGTTTGTAACCTTTTTTTTTGAATTTCAACAATAATATTATTGTTCTGTTTTTATTGGGTTAACTCTAGTATCATTTGGCATCAGAGCTATCCAAACCCTATTCCTATCTTAAGTTTCTAGCATCCTCTCATATCACCCCCCAAAATTTTTCTTTCTCTTTGATATCATTTGAAATTAGAGCTACCAAAACCCTAACCACACCCTCCAGGAGACAATTGCCAGAATCCGATCAAGAATTTGTCATGTACGACATACTACTCCACCAAGTGCCACATCGACTCTATGTCATTGAGGAAAGAACCTAGAGCGGGATCACTGTTGATTGTAAAGTGAAATCCGTGAATGACGGAAAGAAGAACACTTGAATTTCTTCAGTACGGATGATT
>JXCR01110229.1:6482-31747 GCA_002079205.1 Phalaenopsis hybrid cultivar | reverse complement strand
TATATATATATATATATATATATATATATATATATATATATATATATATATATTGTTGTTTAGGTTTCCTTTGCCCACGTAGTGAGAAACTCTCAGGTGGAGTCCGCGGTAGTATTGCCCTCAAGCTATAATGAATGTCGCGATGACAAAAATGATTGTCCTTTTGTTAAGAATGAAAGTAGGAAATGCGTTGAAACAATAATTTTTTTCTCTGACACAAAAATTTCTACCATGACAGAAAAATTCAAGTTTGCTCTAATTGAAAATTTTCAGTGGCACACCAACCTATGGAGGTTACTCTATTGGGGTCATTCTAGGGGATTCTTTGAAGCTAGATCTGCTTACTTACAACCTAACCAGACCCTCGGTGGCCAGGATACTTGTGGAAAGGGATATTACTTTACCGGATGTTACTGAAGTCTGGTTGGGCGCAACCCATAATGGATATTGACAACAAATCGTCTTGGAACACAAACCCCCATATTGTACTCACTGTAAGATGTTTGGTCATATCTTTGATAAATGCTACAAACTTCATCCTAATTTGAAAATTAAGGTTCAAGTGAATAAGGATGGGTCTAACCCCACTGCCATGGACATTTTAGTTCTACCTGGGGAGGATACTACCAGACAAGTGGTGTCTGTTGCCCCTGAGGACCCTCCTCATGACACTGCTGTTATTGTTACTGCGAGTGATGTGATGTTAACACCTTCAAACCTCATAGAAAACAATACTGTTGGACTATTATCTACATATGAAAGTGTTCAGACTGATAATCAGGACAGCCTTGCAGCTCACTTCTTCAGGAAGTATTTGGTGTAGAGGCAGCTCATACTTCATATATGCTAGAACCTATTGTGGGTACTATGGTTGATATTCCTTCTGTTTCAGCTCTACCACCCCATCAAACTGATTCTTCGGAAGAGGAATGACAGGCCTATTCTAGGAGGAAGAAGAAGAATGGAGGCAGACTCTAGCTCAGGAACATATTGGATGATACATTGGTTACTTANATTCTAGGAGGAAGAAGAAGAATGGAGGCAGACTCCAGCTCGGGAACATATTGGATGATACATTGGTTACTTTTGGAAATGACAATCATCCTACCAGCTTACTAGTCTGCTCCTTTCCTAGAACTAGAGACGGAGGCAAGACCAAATTGAGTCGCTTTCTAGCCACTTGATACTATGCATTTTGACATTGTTAGGTTTTTTATTTAAATATCTAATGTATTTTTCTATTTTTTCTAGTTTTAGAACAATTTGTGGTTTTTTAGTGGGCAGGGTGTCATGTTTGGGCCTTCCCACACTTTGTATCTGTATCTTTCTTTCTACTTAATATATTAGCCTTTTTGGGCTTTCAATATATATATATATATATGCATATATCTTATATATATATGCATAAATAAAGTCAAGGAAGGGGGCCAAAATTAAGAAAGAGTAACATTATCAAATAGGGGATACCACTTGCCAACATATTATATTAATTATATGAAGTGGCCAAAATGATTTGTCTGGAAAAGTTATTTCCTTCGGCACTTTCATTATGAAATATGCTTACTTGCTAAATACACTTATAATTCTTACCCAAATCATATTTGCAAACTATCCCAATTTTTTGCATTGACTTATAATGCACTTTGTGGGGACCGTCAAGAGTTATAAATTTTATTGGAGCCAAATTCTTTTCTTCTTCNGAGCTGTAGCTCGTTTGAAGTGGTGACCGTCTTCTAAGAATCGAATAATGCTCATGTTGTAGTTTGATCTTGTAGAGATATTTATCCTCAATTTCCCTTTTCCCGCAACCTTTCCTTCACCTTGGCCCTCACTGCATTTGCTACTATCACCGGAAAACAGTCTCTTTACTATTTTTTCTGCAGCCCACACTTGCTTGCTGCCTGCTTTTCCCTACTTTTATTTTTTCAGCCTTCCTCACAACCGCCCCAACCAGTTGCTGCCCCTTCCAAGACTTTCTCACTACCACCCAACCTGCTATCCAGCCGCCAGCTAGCCCTCCAACCTCTACTCCCTTGCTGCCCCCAACTTCCCAACTTCCCAACTATTTTTCCTACTTCCATGTTATTGTCCAGTTACCGACCAACCTTGCCCACCTCCCCCCCTCCCTTCCTCCTCGACCAGTAGCATCTTCTCCTTCATCCCAAGTCATGTTGTGTGTCCTGTTATGTCTTATTTCAGTTGGTTTTTTGTAACTGTTTATTTAAATTTCAACAATAATATTATTTTTTGTTGTTTAGGTTAACTACAGTATGAACACACACACGCACAAATATATATATTTTTTGTTGTTTAGGTTTCCTTTGCCCACGTAATGAGAAACCCTCAGGTGGAGTTCGCGGTGGTATTCCCCTCAAGCTATAATAAATGTCGCGATGACAAAGATGATTGTCCTTTTGTTAAGAATGAAAGTAGGAAATGTGTGATAACAACATTTTTTTTCTCTGACACAGAAATTTCTACCCTGACAGAAAAATTCAAGTTTGCTCACATTGAAAAATTTCAGTGGGGACACCCACCTATGGAGGTTACTCTATTGGGGTCATCCTAGGGGATCCTTTGAAGCTAGATCTGTCTACTTTCAACCTAACCAGACCTTCGGTGGCCAGAATACTTGTGGAAAGAGATATTACTTTACCGGATGTTATTGAAGTATGGTTGGGCGCAACCCACAATTGATATTGACAACAAATCGTCTTGGAACACATACCCCCATATTGTACTCACTGTAAGATGTTTGGTCATATCCTTGATAAATACTACAAGCTTCATCCTAATTTGAAAACTAGGTTTCAAGCGAATAAGGATGGGTTTAACCCCACTCCTCTGGACATTTTAGTTCTACTTGGGGAGGATACTACCAGACAGGTGGTGTCTGTTGCCCCTGAAGACCCCCCTCATGACACTGCTGTTACTGTTACTGCGAGTGATGTGATGTTGGCACCTTCAAACCTCATAGAAAACAATACTGTTGGACTATTACCTACAAATGAAAGTGTTCAAACTGATAATCAGGAGAGCCTTGCAGCTCCACTTCTTCAGGAAGTATCCGATGTAGAGGCAGCTCATACTTCATATATGCTAGAACCTATTATGGGTACTATGGTTGGTATTCCTTCTGCTTCAGCTTTACCACCCCATCAAATTGATTCTTCGGAAGAGGAATGACAGGTCTATTCCAGGAGAAAGATGAAGAATGGAGGCAGACTCCAGCTCGGGAACATATTGGATGATACATTGGTTACTTCTGGAAATGACAATCATCTTACCAACTTACTAGTCTGCTCCTTTCCTAGAACTAGAGACGGAGGCAAGACCAAATTGAGTTGCTTTCTAGCCACTTGATACTATGTATTTTGACATTGTTAGGTTTTTTTATTTAAATATCTAATGTATTTTTCTATTTTTTCTAGTTTTGGAACAATTTGTGGTTTTTTAGTGGGCAGGGTGCCATGTTTGGGCATTCCCACATTTTGTATCTGTATTTTTCTTTTTACNTATTCCAGGAGAAAGATGAAGAATGGAGGCAGACTCCAGCTCGGGAACATATTGGATGATACATTGGTTACTCCTGGAAATGACAATCATCTTACCAGCTTACTAGTTTGCTCCTTTTCTAGAACTAGAGGCGGAGGCAAGACTAAATTGAGTTGCTTTCTAGCCACTTGATACTATGTATTTTGACATTGTTAGGTTTTTTTATTTAAATATCTAATGTATTTTTCTATTTTTTCTAGTTTTGGAATAATTTGTGGTTTTTTAGTGGACAGGGTGCCATGTTTGGGCATTCCCACATTTTGTATCTGTATCTTTCTTTTTACTTAATATATTAGCCTTTTTGGGCTTTCAAATATATATATATATATATATATGCATAAATCAAGTCAAGGAAGGGGACCAAAATTAAGAAAGAGTAACATTATCAAATAGGGGACACCACTTGCCAACATATTATATTAATTATATTAAGTGGCCAAAATGATTTTTCTAATGGACAACCAGCACAAGTAGTAAGTTAGATGTCCCTTTCTAGATAATTAACCGACAATTCCTTCCTTTTTTTGAATTCCATAGTGATAAAGAAACCCTTGCTTCTATTGCCTTCATCACCTAAACTTTATGTCTGGAAAAGTTATTTCCTTCGGCACTTTCATTATGAAATATGCTTACTTGCTAAATACACTTATAATTCTTATCCAAATCATATTTGCAAACTATCCCAATTTTTTGCATTGACTTATAATGCACTTTTTGGGGACCGTCAAGAGTTATAAATTTTATTGGAGCCAAATTCTTTATCTTCTTCATAAATGTTCATGCCCAACTCACATGGGACTTTCTTATGAAAGAAACATCTGAAATTGGCCAAATACTAAAAAAAATTATACACCGAAAATCATACTCAATTTCAGACAACAATCCAGATTTTCAGAATTGATATTTCTAAAGAACATTTGAGGCAATCTTAAGGAAACTCTTCTTAGGTCGGGGGAACATTGTCTCTTTCAAGATCTCTTATAATCTCCGCCAATGTCCCAAGTATCACTTTGATGGAAAATATTTTGGCCACAATATACCTCATGAGCAAGGCACCCTTAAAAGCTTCTCATTTTGGAACTCACTGCAAGCTTGCTTACCTCATTTGCCCGTACAAAAGTAGTTTCTTCAATATCCAATAAAATTTTTGGATGTGCAGCTATTAGTCATGATCATTCTCATAAATAGAGTAAGTGAGCCCCAAAATTTGCTATATGTCTTTATAAGGTACTCATAATAAGAAGGGTACTAGTACTTTCTTCCCCAAACCAAAAACTTAGGGGGAGCTTAACAAGAACATGACTTTCAGCTTTGAATAATTTTCCATACCTGCAATAGAAATTGTTTCTTAAACCCCGATATTTTATTCCTTTTAACATATCCAACCTGTACGCTTTGTCTCTACACTTGGAGAAAAGGAACAACCAGTTGAAACTAGCACAGCTTGTTCAAATCTAAGAACTTGATCCTAGTTTGAGATCCAACAAAATTTTCCAGGTGAGAATGATTTTGAAATAGTCAGTACATTTGACAATGATCTTAATTGTCCACTATCTTGAGGAATGGAGTGAGATCATGTACTAAGTATCCTATTTATAATTTCATGGCATACAAAAGATTATCACCTGGTCTTTGAACATTATGCATTTCTTGATGCAATTCAGATGCCTAACTGTGTCCATGAAGCTCTTAAATTTACATAATGAAAGATTGTTGTGCTGGAATAGTTTTAGGTGTTAAAAATGAATGGAGCATGGGAATTCTCAGATCCCCCTCATGGGAAATGACCTGTTGGATGCAGATTGATCTTCACCGTCAAACACAAAATAGATGGAAGTGTTGCAAGTCTTATGTAATTGATTATAAGGAGGCATTCTCACATGAGAAAGGTGTTGGATCTTGGACTATGTTCAAATTCTTTGATTTGTTCAAGTTGTGTTGGTTGTATTTTTTTGTTCATTTATTTCCTTGAGTAGACATGAAGTTCAGGTTGTATAGATTGGGTTTGGTGAAAGGAATAAGATTCTAGAGTTTCAGGCATTGTTTATATTGGAGGTACTATTTTATCATGCAGCGAGGCATTTTCCATGTTTCTAAATTTTTATAAAACACTTTTTGTATGAAGAAATCATAACTATTCACCCACAATGATGATATTGACGCATTGGTATGTAAAAGAATTGTCATCTCAATTCATTGGATCACTCCAGGATCATTCAGTCAAACATTATACTGTATTTTAAAAATTCTATCGTTGGGTTGACATCAATGGCATAAAATCTATGAATTTTATATCATATTTAGGTTATTTGTTACATCATAGAGTGATTGTAATGTTATTTAAGCTGGATGGAAAAGAAAAAAAAAATTTCTTGTCTTGGGAAAAGACCAGTTGATACTTGCTGTAGCATGTAGAGTAGAGAACTTAATGTCCTTGGTCTAAAGAATGCAGTGAAGTTACATAATGATTCATGTAGCTCTTTTAGTTGAAGAGTGATGGTATATAATTTCATAGACTGTGGAGGATTATTTTAAATTGATATGCACATTTTTTCCTTTGATTCTTTGTTATTCATTGCCATTTTCAAATGGTACGTATTATTATGAAAAAAAATAGCCCGCCTTTACTCAATTGGAAAACTTATGGAGCAGCTGGAACACCATTTAGGTGGTTTTTGTAGTTTTGTTTTCTTTATTTTAATTGTAATTCGTTTCATGGAACTTACAAAGAGCTTTAATACTCAAACGGAAATAATATTGATGACTTTAAAATGGCCTCTAAACAATGAATTTTAACTAAGTTTTTTTTTTCTATTTAATTAAAACTTCATAAGAAATTGAAATCATTACTTGTACTAGTACAGTTTTCAACACCTAAGTAAAGTTTTCTTTTTAGTGGAAACTAATCTGATATTAATATGTGTCGTGGGGGCTGGGTTTGGCTGAACGGGCTAGGGGTTCAGCAGAAAAAGGAATCTCGGTCCAGCAGGAGGCTGGACTGGCTGACTCATTCAATAGGGTGGCACTGCCCAAACTACGCCCCCACCCCACACCCACCCTCCTTTGTTTTCCCACCTATCTATCTATTAAAAATATGCGCGCTTGTTGAGTTTAGGGTTTATTCCTGGTTTTGTTTTTGATTTCTGTTTATAGGCTTCTTCCCTTACTAATTTTGTATTCGAGGACAAGTGGTGTTCCAACTGTACACTACTTCAAGCTGGTGATTATTCCCCTTGATTCCCTCCCCGTTCTCCTTCCTCCCTGCTCCTAGCCACCGACCAACAACTCCCCTTCTCATGATCCAACTGCCAACCATCTAAACCATTCTTTCTTGCTTCTAGCCCTCAGCTAGCAAACCCCCCTTTTCAGGTTGCAGATCCAACCTCCAGCTGCCAATTCCCCCCTTCTCCTTGCTCCTAGCTCTTGGCCACCCTGTAGCCTCCTACTTCCAGCCACCTATTTCTCACCCTCTTCAACTTTAGCCCTCAACCTCCGAGCCAACATCACCACTCTACCCAGATCTTCCTTCCCAGCCCTAATCATATATTGTTATTGTGTTTTTCTCATTTCTTTTGATCTTTGATTGTAATCCAACTTGTTATGTGTAATAATATTGTCACTGTTTTGTTGTTTGGATTTCATCCCGATATCGTTTGGTATCAAAGGTAGCATAACCCTGATCCTATCCTAGGATTTTCTAGCATTTCCCTTACCCTCTACCAAAAACCTTTTCTTTCCTACCCTCAACCACCAATTCCAAACCCAAACCCTAGTTATGCCTTCATGAAGATACATTTCATAACCTGCACGGGACGAGATACAACGGGAAATCTATTGGCTTCAACAGAGGCTTGTGGAGATTGATGATGTAACCCGGGGGAAGATTACCCTCGATTGCAATCTAGAGAGTTGAAAGGGAGACAGAGACGGGAATCTAAATCCGTTCCACAGGGAAGGCATCGATGACTAGGAATATTGCCCCCCCTGCTTTGGGATTTAGTATCAGAGGAGGTCGTGAGAGGAGCCCACATATGGAGGACAATGAGACTTGAACGTTAAAGTGGATCTACCAGAATTCAATGGAGGTATGGATCCATATGACTTTATCGACTAACTATAATCGGTTGAGAGAATCTTCAAATATAAGAAAGTGTCGGAGGATAAACGGTTAAAATCAGCTGTCATCATGTTGAAAAAGAACCNAAGTGGATCTACCAGAATTCAATGGAGGTATGGATCCATATGACTTTATCGACTAACTATAATCGGTTGAGATAATCTTCAAATATAAGAAAGTGTCGGAGGATAAACAGTTAAAATCAGCTGTCATCATGTTGAAAAAGAGCGCTTAATTGTGGTGGGAGAATTTCCACAGGCATAGGAAGAAAAAAGATAGTAATAAGATGACCAAGTGAGAAGAGATAAGGAAAGAGATGCAGAGGAAATAATTTCTGCCTCGTTACCGCCAGTACATGTTTCTAAACCTCCACTACCTGCAGTTACCGCCAGTACATGTTTCCAAACCTCTACCACTTGCAACAAAGAGATTCAATGGAGGAGTTCACGCACAGTTCTACCGGTTACATATGAATTCTAAGTTATTCATGCCAGAGGAACTCGCCATGACCTGATGCCTGGGGGTTTGTATCCCACTATTATAAATGTTGTGCAGTTATAGTCATATTGGTCGCTAGGAGATGTTCAAACCTTAGCCTTGAAGGCACGGAGACAACAAAAACAGAGAATGGAACAATCTTCATTCATACAATCGATCCAAGGAGGGGCACCTACAACACCTAGGAGCGGTATTCGAGATATTGCTAGCCGAGAAGCTATATGCACATCCAAAGAAGTGTCACTTTATAACTGACCAGGTATGCTATTTTGGGAAATATTGTTTCCAGTTCAGGCATTCAGATGGATCCTATAAAAATTGAGGTCATGGTGAGCTGGATCGCACCACAGTTGTTCACAGAGCTGGGGTTGTTTCTGGGACTAATGTTGTTTTGTAGGCGATTCATCAGGAGCTTCAGTACCATCACTGCCCCTCTGACAAAAGTTTTGAAGGGAGACAAATTCTAGTGGACAAAAAGAGCCTAGAATAGTTTCAATGCACTGNGTTGTTTTGTAGGCGATTCATCAGGAGCTTCAGTACCATCACTGCCCCTCTGACAAAAGTTTTGAAGGGAGAAATTCTAGTGGACAAAGAGAGCCTAGAATAGTTTCAATGCACTCAAGGACCTAGACACCGGCCTTGGCATTATCAGGTTTCAACCAGCTATTCAAAGTAGAGTGTGATGCATCCGGCGTGGGAATAGTAGCAATGTTGAGCCAGGGAGGTNCTAGACACCGGCCTTGGCATTATCAGGTTTCAACCAGCTATTCAAAGTAGAGTGTGATGCATCCGACGTGGGAATAGTAGCAATGTTGAGCCAGGGAGGTCTCCCCATCGTCTTTTTCAGTGAGAAGCTGAATGATTCTAGGAGTAAATGCTTGACATACGACAAAGAGTTTTATGCTATTGTAAGAACTCTTGAGCACTGAAGTCATTATCTATTAGCGAGCGAGTTCACGTTGTTCACAAATCACGAAGCCTTGAAATTCTTAACAACCATAGCAAATTGAAAAGCCAAAACACAGCTTGGGTGGTGTTCTTAGTATCGTTCTAGTTTATGCTTAAGCACAAGGTAGGGAGTCAGAATCGAGTAGTAGATGCACCGAGCCGCTGTCACTTATTGATCATTGTGATGTGGGCTTTCATCGTGGGCTTTGAGGTAGTAGAGGAGTTTTACGAGACAGATGAGGATTTCAGGAAAATCTGGGAGCAGTGTCAGGAGAAGCCTGTCTGGCAGCACCACAACTTTGATAGATACTTGTTCTACCAGATTAAGTTGTGCATTCTTAGATGTTTGCTGAGGTAGTCAACTGTTTAGGAAAGCCACATTTGAGGACTCGCTGGGCATTTGACAAGGACATAACTCTTGCACTCATGACATAACACTTCGTTTGGCCCCAATTAGCGAGAGATGTGGAGTGATACGTTAGACGATGTAGTATTTGTCATATGTCAAAAATCAAGGAGCAGAATGCAGAATTATACACCCTATTACCAGTGCCAGTGACATTGTGGGCGGATGTTAACATGGACATTTGTGCNGCACCGAGCCGCTGTCACTTATTGATCATTGTGATGTGGGCTTTCATCGTGGGCTTTGAGGTAGTAGAGGAGCTTTACGAGACAGATGAGGATTTCAGGAAAATCTGGGAGCAGTGTCAGGAGAAGCCTGTCTGGCAGCACCACAACTTTGATAGATACTTGTTCTACCAGATTAAGTTGTGCATTCTTAGATGTTTGCTGAGGTAGTCAACTGTTTAGGAAAGCCACATTTGAGGACTCGCTGGGCATTTGACAAGGACATAACTCTTGCACTCATGACATAACACTTCGTTTGGCCCCAATTAGTGAGAGATGTGGAGTGATACGTTAGACAATGCAGTATTTGTCATATGTCAAAAATCAAGGAGCAGAATGCAGAATTATACACCCTATTACCAGTACCAGTGACATTGTGGGCGGATGTTAACATGGACATTTGTGGNCGCCAGAGGAACACGCCATGACCTGATGCCTGGGGGTTTGTATCCCACTATTATCAATGTTGTGCAGTTACAATTATATTGGTCTCTAGGGATGTTGAAACCTTAGCCTTGAAGGCACGGAGACAACAAAAACAGAGAATAGAACAATCTTCATTCATACAACCGATCCGAGGAGGAGCACCTGCAACACCTAGGAGCGGTATTCGATATATTGCTAGTAGAGAAGCTATATGCCCATCCAAAGAAGTGCCACTTTATAATTGACCAGGTATGCTATTTTGGGAAATATTGTTTCCAGTTCATGCATTCAGATGGATCCTATAAAAATTGAGGTCATGGTGAGCTGGATCGTACCACAGTTGTTCACAGAGCTGGGGTAGTTTCTGGGACTAATGCTGTTTTGCAGGCGATTCATCAGGAGCTTCAGTACCATCGCTACCCCTCTGACAAAAGTTTTGAAGGGAGACAAATTCTAGTGGACAAAGAAAGCCTAGAATAGTTTCAATGCACTCAAGGAGAAGGTGATCTAGACACCGGCCTTGGCATTATCAGGTTTCAACCAGCTATTCAAAGTAGAGTGTGATGCATCCGACGTGGGGATAGTAGCAATGCTGAGCCAGGGAAGCCTCCCCATCGCCTTTTTCAGTGAGAAGCTGAATGATTCTAGGAGTAAATGCTCGACATACGACAAAGAGTTTTATGCTATTATAAGAACTCTTGAGCACTGAAATCATTACCTATTAACGAGCGAGTTCACGTTGTTCACAAATCACAAAGCCTTAAGATTCTTAAACAACCATAGCAAACTGAAAAGCCAAAACACAGCTTGGGTGTTGTTCTTAGTATCGTTCTAGTTCGTGCTTAAGCACAAGGTAGGGAGTCAGCATCGAGTAGTAGATGCACCGAGCCGCTGTCACTTATTGATCATTGTGATGTGGGCTTGCGTCGTAGGTTTTGAGGTAGTAGAGGAGCTTTATGAGACAGATGAGGCCTTCCGGAAAATCTGGGAGCAGTGTCAGGAGAAGCCTGTCTGGCAGCACTACAACTTTGATAAATACTTGTCTACCAGATTAAGTTGTGCATTCTTAGATGTTCGCTGAGGTAGTCCACTATTTAGGAAAGCCACATTTGAGGACTCACTGGGCATTTTACAAGGACATAACTCTTGCACTATGACATAACATTTAATTTGGCCTCAATTAGCGAGAGATGTGGAGTGATACGTCAGACAATGCAGGATTTGTTATATGTCAAAAATCAAGGAGCAGAATGCAGGATTATACACCCTATTATCAGTACCAGTGACATTGTGGGTGGATGTTAACATGGACTTTTGTGGTAGGGCTTCTGAGGTTACAACGGAATAAGGATTCAATCATGTTCATGGTGGGTCGATTCTTGAAGATCGGCACATTTCGTACCTTGCTATCAGACACTGAATGCCTCACATGTCATCAATTTCTATTTCAGGGAAATTGTGAGACTATACGAGATACCCAAGACCATCACTTTAGACAGGGATGTTAAGTTTGTAAGTCGCTTATGGAGGACTCTATGAGGGAAAATTAAGCACTAAGTTTTAATTCAGTTATACAGTGCACCCTCAGACGGACTATCAGACGGAGGTAGCAAACAAGAGTTTTAGAAAATTATTAATAAGCTTTGTTGGGAAGAATATTAAGTAGTACGATTTGATTCTCGCTCAGTCTGAGTTTGCGTATAACAGATCCGTAAGTCAGACTATGGGCCTCACCCCATTTGAGGTGGTGTAAGGGCTTAACCTGCTCATTCTATTGGAATTTTTATCGCTCATGTCGATGTCGGAGATTACTGAGGATGAGGAGGAACTGGTGCACGAGATCCAGAAACAGGAAGTCGAAAAAGAGATCAATAAGCAGAATCGCAAGTACTTGGCACAGGAGAACAAGATAAGGAAAAATACAACTTTTAAATAAGGAGATCTAGTGTGGATTCGGCTGAAGAAATAGAGATTCCTAGTAGCAGCATTCAGAAAACTCAAGCCTGAGTAGACAGGCCTTTCAAAATACTTTAGAATCTGAATGATAATGTCTATAAAATCGATCTGCCATAGAACTATAATATTTCATCTGCATTCAATTTCACGGACCAAACGCCGTATTACGAATATCCAGAAGCTTTGATGGATGATGTTGAATCTCCCCTAACCCTGGAATACTGGCGCGGGGCTAGGTTTGGTTGATCCGACCAAGGGCTCAACAGTAAAAGGAGTCTCGGTCTAGTAGGAGGTTGGACCGGCAAACTCCTTCAATAGGGCGGGAGTTATCACCCATACTTTCCACTTCCTTGTTTTCTCACCTANCTAGGTTTGGTTGATCCGACCAAGGGCTCAACAGTAAAAGGAGTCTCGGTCTAGTAGGAGGTTGGACCGGCAGACTCCTTCAATAGGGCAGGAGTTATCACCCATACTTTCCCCTTCCTTGTTTTCCCACCTTTATATCTATTATAAATGTGTGCTTGTTGAGTCTAGAGTTTATTCTTGGTTTTGTTTCAGATTTCTGCATGCAGGCTTTTTTCCTTGCTAGGGTTGTATCTGATGACAGGTGGTGCTGCAGCTTTATCCTGCTCTGAGATGGTGATTATCTCCTTCGATTCCCTCCTGTTCTCCTTCTTCTCTGCTCCTAGCCGCCGGTCAGCAAACCCCCTTCCCACATGATCCAAACTTCGGTCATCTAAACCTTCCTTCACTGCTTCTAGGCGCCAGCTAGCGACCCCCTTTTCCTTCCAGATTCGTCCGACAACCACCAATTTCCCCTTCTCCCTGCTCCTAGNTCGATTCCCTCCTGTTCTCCTTCTTCTCTGCTCCTAGCCGCCGGTCAGCAAACCCCCTTCCCACATGATCCAGACTTCGGTCATCTAAACCTTCCTTCACTGCTTCTAGGCGCCAGCTAGCAACCCCCTTTTCCTTCCAGATTCGTCCGCCAACCACCAATTTCCCCTTCTCCCTGCTCCTATCTGTCGGCCACCCTATAACCTCCTACTTCCAGCCAACTATTTCTCATTTTCTTCCACTTCAGCCCTTAACCACCGCACCAATATCATTGATGCCCCCATATCTTCCTAATCGGCCTTAGCTCATATTGTTCTTATTGTGTTTTTGTCATTTCTTTTAATTTTTGTTTGTAATCCGACTTGTTTTGAGTAATAATATTGTCATTGTTTTGTGGTTTGTATTTCATCCTGGTATCAGTATGCCTTTTGGCTAAGGGTGCAAACATGCCGAGCTTGAGTGAGCCCAAGGCTTGTTTCTGTTCGGCCCGTTTAAATTATGTTTTGTTTGTATTCAACTTGTGTTCGAAATGACCCGTGAATTATTTATTTGTGTTCGGCTTGATTCAAACACAANGGGTGCAAACATGCCGAGCTTGAGTGAGCCCAAGGCTTGTTTCTGTTCGGCCCGTTTAAATTATGTTTTGTTCGTATTCAACTCGTGTTCGAAATGACCCGTGAATTATTTATTTGTGTTCGGCTTGATTCAAACTCATTTTTCAAATTAAGCTCGTGTTCAGCTCGAATTAAAATTTCAAAAATTAATTTTTTTATTTTAAAATCTTTTCATTGGGACTAAAAATAAAATACATTTCTGCTTAAAAAAAATCACCAAAGACTGCTTGAGTGAAGCTGAAAACTTAGAGTTCTCTGACGTTCTGTTTTACATTTATACAAGATTAATGATGGAGCTCTTCTCAATGCCCCAAAGTGGGACAAAACTAAATGGAGAGAAAAGTTGAGGGCGGGCGAGGCAGTTAGACTATTAGGAGCGCTTTTTCGGTCAGGAGACCTAACGGTCCANAAAATCACCAAAGACTGCTTGAGTGAAGCTGAAAACTTAGAGTTCTCTGACGTTCTGTTTTACATTTATACAGGATTAATGATGGAGCTCTTCTCAATGCCCCGATGTGGGACAAAACTAAATGGAGAGGAAAGTTGAGGGCGGGCGAGGTAGTTAGACTATTAGGAGCGCTTTTTCGGTCAGGAGACCTGACGGTCCGCATGGTACGCTGACCAATAAAATTTGCCACGTGGAAAATGTGGGACCCACTTGTCTACGTAATTTAAAAAAGGGGAAAAAATTCGCTGAGGCCGACCCGACCAAATGTACGAGCCCGCGTCTATTCGAGTACCGTGCATTTTAGAAAGTTGAGGAAGACGATTCGAAAATACTCTCCGGTGGTTTTTCTTCTACGTTTTCGCCGCTCGCTCTGCTAGGGTTTCACATTTCCCTCGTTCGCTAGCTTGGAAGCCGTGAAATGATGGCGTTTGATGATCCGGAGTATGTGCAGGCCGAAGAGAGCTCAAGAACAGTATCAGAAGAGGCTGAGAAGACAGAGGTTGAACAGCCAATAAAGTCAAAGAAGCAGAGGAATAAGGAGGCAAAGAGGATGGAGGGCATGGAAGAGGAAAACTTGTCCTGGTATTTGTCATCGTTTTATTCTTAGGTTGTTTTTAGGTTATTAGTTTGATTATTATTGGGTTATTTTTGAGTTACTCCGAAACGTAGTACTTATTGGCAACTATTCCATGTTATTCATGTATTATTTTTAAATTATTCGTAGGTTATTTATAAGTTAGACGTATCTTATTCGCTGGTTAAACCTGAGTTATTTTTAGGTTATTTGTAGGTTATTTTTCATGTTATTTGTAGGTTATTTTTCAGGTTATTCGTAAGTTATTCGTAGGTTATTATTGGGTTATTTTTAAGTTAACTCGTGGGTTATTGTTAGTTTATTCTCAGGTTATTCCAGAGTTATTTTTAGTGTATTGTTTTGTTAATTTTGAAGTAATGCGTAGGTTATTTTTAAGTTATGAGTATGTTATTATTAGGTTATTCCTGACTGATTTTGATGATATTTTTAAGTTATATTTATGTTATTTCTAGGTTATTCCTGAGTTATTTTTAAGTTATTTGCAGGTTTATGCGCAGGTTATTCATAGGTTATTCCCAGGGTATTTTTAGGTTATGTCAGGTTATTCGTAGGTTATTTGTACGTTATTTTTAGTGTATTGTTTTGTTAATTTTGAAATTATGCGTAGGTTTTTTTTTTAAGTTATGAGTAGTTATTGCTAGGTTTTTCCTGGCTAATTTTGAGGATATTTTTAAGTTATTTTTAGGTTATTCCTGAGTTATTTTTAAGTTATTTGCAGGTTTATGCGCAGGTTATTCATAGGTTATTCCTAGGGTATTTTCAAGTTATGTCAGGTTATTCGTACTATATTTGTACGTTATTTTTAGTGTATTGTTTTGTTAATTCTGAAGTAATGCGTAGGTTTTTTTTTAAGTTATGAGTAGGTTATTGTTAGGTTATTCCAAGCTGATTTTGGAGATATTTTTAAGTTATTTTTAGGTTATTCCTAGGTTATTCCTGGGTTATTTTTAAGTTATTTGCAGGTTTATGCGCAAGTTATTCATAAGTTATTCCTAGGGTATTTTTAGGTTATGCCAGGTTATTCGAAGGTTATTTGTACGTTATTTTTAGTGTATTATTTTGTTAATTCTGAAGTAATGCGTAGTTTTTTTTTTAAGTTATGAGTAGGTTATTGCTAGGTTATTCCTAGTTGATTTTGAGGATATTTTTAAGTTATTTTTATGTTATTACTAGGTTATTCCTGGGTTATTTTTAAGTTATTTGCAGGTTTATGCGCAGGTTATTCATAGGTTAGTCCTAAGATATTTTTAAGGTATTGTGTGTATGTTATTCGTAGGTTATTTGTTGATATAATTTTAGGGTATTCCAGTATTAATAACAACATTAATAACATGCATCTTATTCCTGTATATTGATGGCTAAAATTCTTTGATTATTCCAGTGTTAATAACATGAATCTTATTCATATAGGTTGATGAATAAACAATCAATGAATTGTAGATGCCGATCATCAACAGTTAANCATGGTACGCTGACCAATAAAATTTTGCCACGTGGAAAATGTGGGACCCGCTTGTCCACGTAATTTAAAAAAGGGGAAAAAATTCGCTGAGGCCGACCCAACCCAATGTACGAGCCCGCGTCTATTCGAGTACCGTGCATTTTAGAAAGTTGAGGAAGACGATTCAAAAATACTCTCCGGTGATTTTTCTTTTACGTTTTCGCCACTCGCTCTGCTAGGGTTTCACATTTCTCTCGTTCGCTAGATTGGAAGCCGTGAAACGATGATGTTTGATGATCTGGAGTATGCGCAGGCCGAAGAGAGCTCAAGAACAGTATCAGAAGAGGCTGAGAAGACAGAGGTTGAACAACCAATAAAGTCAAAGAAGCAGAGGAATAAGGAGGCAAAGAGGATGAAGGAGGGCATGGAAGGGGAAAACTTGTCATGGTATTTGTCATCGTTTTATTCTCAGGTTGTTTTTAGGTTATTAGTTTGATTATTATTGGGTTATTCGTGAGTTACTCTGAAACGTAGTACTTATTGACAGCTATTCCATGTTATTCATGTATTATTTTTAAATTATTTGTAGGTTATTTATAAGTTAGACGTATCTTATTCGCTGATTAAATCTGGGTTATTTTTAGGTTATTTGTAGGTTATTTTTCAGGTTATTTGTAGGTTATTTTGCAGGTTATTCGTAGGTTATTATTGGGTTATTTTTAAGTTAACTCGTGGGTTATTGTTAGTTTATTCTCAGGTTATTCCAGAGTTATTTTTAGTGTATTGTTTTGTTAATTTTGAAGTAATGCGTAGGTTATTTTTAAGTTATGAGTAGGTTATTATTAGGTTATTCCTGGCTGATTTTGAAGATATTTTTAAGTTATATTTATGTTATTCCTAGGTTATTCCTGGGTTATTTTTAAGTTATTTGTATGTTTATGCGCAGGTTATTCATAGGTTATTCCCAGGGTATTTTTAGGTTATGTCAGGTTATTCGTAGGTTATATGTACGTTAATTTTAGTGTATTGTTTTGTTAATTTTGAAGTAATGCGTAGGTTTTTTTTTTAAGTTATGAGTAGTTATTGCTAGGTTTTTCCTGACTAATTTTGAGGATATTTTTAAGTTATTTTTAGGCTATTCCTAGGTTATTCCAGAGTTATTTTTAAGTTATTTGCAGGTTTATGCGCAGGTTATTCATAGGTTATTCATAGGGTATTTTTAAGTTATGTCAGGTTATTCGTACTATATTTGTACGTTATTTTTAGTGTATTGTTTTGTTAATTCTGAAGTAATGCGTAGGTTTTTTTTTAAGTTATGAGTAGGTTATTGTTAGGTTATTCCTGACTGATTTTGGGGATATTTTTAAGTTATTTTTAGGTTATTCCTAGGTTATTTTTAAGTTATTTGCAGGTTTATGCGCAGGTTATTCATAAGTTATTCCTAGAGTATTTTTAGGTTATGCCAAGTTATTCGTAGGTTATTTGTACGTTACTTTTAGTGTATTGTTTTGTTAATTCTGAAGTAATGCGTATATTTTTTTTAAGTTATGAGTTGAGGATATTTTTTTAAGTTATTTTTAGGTTATTCCTGGGTTATTTTTAAGTTATTTGCAGGTTTATGCGCAGGTTATTCATAGGTTATTCGTATGGTATTTTTAGGTTATGCCAGATTATTCGTAGGTTATTTGTACGTTATTTTTAGTGTATTGTTTTGTTAATTCTGAAGTAATGTGTAGGTTTTTTTTTAAGTTATGAGTAGGTTATTGCTAGGTTATTCTTGGTTGATTTTGAGAATATTTTTAAGTTATTTTTAGGTTATTACTAGGTTATTCCTGGGTTATTTTTAAGTTATTTGCAAGTTTATGCGCAGGTTATTCATAGGTTAGTCCTAGGATATTTTTAAGGTATTGTGTGTATGTTATTCGTAGGTTATTTGTTGATGTAATTTTAGGGTATTCCAGTATTAATAACAACATTAATAACATGCATCTTATTTCTGTATATTGATGACTAAAATTCTTTGATTATTCCAGTGTTAATAACATGATTCTTATTCCTATAGGTTGATGAATAAACAATCAATGAATTGTAGATGCCGATCATCAGCAGTTAGAGAGGTGTTGGATAAGATTCGATCAATTGTTGATCGGGAGATGTGGTCAACTCTGGAAAGAATGAAGCTCAATCAGTTTTTTGATCTGCCCCCCTATCCTCAAGATCACATCCTAACTATGCACATATTGAATTGTTGGGATATGAACAGATTGGCTTTCAGAATGGGGGGGAAAGAGCTAAGTTTTGATGCAGACCAAGTTGCTTTGTTGATTGGCATGCCCAACAGAGGTCCTACAGCAACTTGGGCTAAAAAACCCGTCAATGACGTAGATGCAAGGCGGGCAAAGAGTGAACTATTGGAGAGTTCATCTGCTAGTCTTGATAAACTTATTAAATTTTTGTTGTCTAATTTATTATTTCCTTCCAGCAATTTTAGTGTACCCACTGGGCTCTATTCATTTGCTGAGAATGTAGATAGTTTTTCTTCATTTAATTGGGCCGCAACAGTATGTGACCACCTAATTGAGCAGGTCAATGCTTGCGCGATGAAAATAAGGATGGGTCAGCCATTGGGATACATGAACGGCTTTGTTTTTCTTCTAACGGTTAGTATATTGCTCAACCTCAATCAGAAAAACTTTTTTCATCTTATTTGGGTTATATTAATTTCTGATTTATTAATCGTGTTTATGCAGCTGTGGTTTTATGAGCGCACACTTGTGATAGCCCCGGCTCATCCTGACGCCAGACCTCGTATGTTGAGGTGGCCAATAAATACAGGGTGGAACCCTCCGAAGATCCATTTAATCTTTAAGCAGCTTAGTCCTGTACAGGTGAATGATATTAATGTCTGTTTTAAGTTCAGGATTACGTTTAGTATTTTGCCACCTTATTTAATTCTTATGATGAATGTTTTTTGCAGATTCTTGATTCTTTTGTTGATGTAATAGACGAGGAGCATAGTTTACTTGCCCCTCTAGCTGGCCCACTCTCGTCTCCTGCAAAGTCAATTGGAGAACCACAAATTCACACTCACCAAACAACACCAGAGTCTCATGGTGATATTCCTTTTGTACATACTCGCAGCATCCCGCCACCCACACAGTCACATTTGGGTTTAGAAGAGATATGACAAACTCTGAGGGAGCAACAACAAATTTTAGTTCAATTGAAGGATTCAGTAAATAACCTAAGATTTTTTTTGGAGTATACACTGATGGAGGTGAAGACCGACATCAACGAAATAAAGAGAAAAATAAATAAAGTTCTCATGGAATCTCTTACAGGTTCTGAATTTACTGGCAAGAAAGATAGCCCAGAAAAGTAAGAATAACCACCTGCTCATATTGAGCAAGCATCGGAACAGGAGTGGGGACCCGATATTCTTGAAGCAGAACAGTCGATAGGTAGAATGGGTGCCTTTGATGAAGCTACACCTGATAGTGAATCTGATAAAGGTGTCGAGGAACCTGGAGAAGGCATCCCTAAAGACCTAATTGTTAGCTTAGTCCGAAGGATCAAGTCCAGAGGACCGAGGAAAAAGAGGGTGGTTAGTTCTCCATTTATGGTTGTAAAAAGAGAAGCTGGAAGAAGTTCCGTCCTCAAATATAGATGATTTAGTGCAACATATTTATGAGTCTTCAACGCCGATTACCATACCATCTCCACGGCTCGATGAAGCTAGGGAAAAGGAGGCAGAAGAAGCTTGGGAGGAGGTACAGTCGGGCGCAATTGTTTCATATGAAGGCGCCCTCCCTTGTTCAGCCGTAGAGTTTCCCGACAGAGAACTACTACCATCACACATGCAACAAGTGATCGATAGTTGTTTAAGAATGTACAAAGAAAGGTATGTACAAAACAGAACATTTTTTCTGCCAATTGTTTATTAAATCTAATAAATATTGTTCAATCAATTTGCAGGGATGACTTAATAATTACTCAGAGTCACATTCATATTAGTCGAATTGACCTGGAAGCACTTTGAGATAATAAAGAAATCGGCGTGGATCATGTAGATTTGTTTGTCATTGGATTAGAAAACCGTCGGCGTCAGTCCCCTGATTCTTTTAGACCCTATTTGTACGTCTCTCCGGCGCTTGGGTAATTAATAAAATTCCCATTAAGTTTGTATATGCAACATGTTCATGCTCTTTTTAAACTCATTTATTATGTATATGCAGGGGTTTAGAGACCATCCTCTACGAGATATTGTTGCCCACGTCACAGTGGAAGCTGTAGCTCAGACAGAGGCAATTTTAATTCCAATTGTTAATAATAGGTATTGGACTTTACTTGTTGGGAACCAGAAGGATCGCAAGTGGAGATTCTACGACTCATTGCCTAATAAAATGCATTTGGGAGTCACACGTGACGTGGTAAAATTCTAAGTCTCATCTAACTAACAACCGTCACATTCATATTTATTATTTCACTGTTTTAAACAACCATTTGTATTACCAGATAAGACATTTTCATAAGGACGTCTAGAATGCTTTTTGCAGTGACCCGAGTAAATGAGATGTTAGCACGACTAGAGGAATTCCCACACAAACTAATATCGTCGACCGCGGTATATTTGTTTGTAAATATATGGAGATAATTGTACAGAAAGACAAGATTAACTGGAAAGATTTTCAAGACTAGCAAGCTGAGATGCCTTGGTTTAGGGCAGAGATAGTATATGAAATCTGCAGATACAGATTATTTGGAGAATAAATGTATTATCTGTTTGATATATTGTTATTTTGTGCAGGTTTATCTTACAGGACTAAGCCGTTTGATATATTGTTATTTTGTATACATCAATTTGGAGAATAAATGTATTATTTGTTTGATGTATTGTTATTTTGTTAGGTTATTTCTAGGTTATTGTTGATGTATTGTTATCTTGTTAGGTTATTATCGGTGTATTCTCAGGTTATTCCCGGGGTACTGTTTGATATATTATTATTTTGTATACATCAATTTGGAGAATAAATGTATTATTTGTTTGATGTATTGTTATTTTGTTAGGTTATTCGTAGGTTATTGTTGATGTATTGTTATCTTGTTAGGTTATTATCGGTGTATTCTCAGGTTATTCCCGGAGTATTGTTAGGTTATTGTTGGGGTATTTTGAAGTTATTCTTGGGGTATTCTCAGGTTATTCTCGGGGTATTAACAAATTATTCTCGGGGTATTCTCAGGTTATTCTCGGGATATTCTTAGGTTATTCTCCGGGTATTGTCAGGTTATTCTTGGGTATTCTCTGGTTATTTTCGGGGTATTCTTAGGTTATTCTCAGGGTATTGTCAGGTTATTCTCGGAGTATTGTCAGGTTATTCTTGGGGTATTCTCAGGTTATTCTCGGGGTATTATTATGTTATTCTCCGGGTATTGTCAGACTATTTTCGGGGTATTCTCAGGTTACTCTCCGGGTATTCTCAGGTTATTATCGGGGTATTCTCAGATTATTCTCAGGGTATTGTCAGGTTATTCTCGGGGTATTCTCAGGTTATTCTCGGGGTATTCTCAGGTTATTATCGGGGTATTCTCAAGTTATTCTTAGGGTATTGTCAGGTTATTCTTGGGGTTTTCCCCGGTTATTGTTGAGGTATTCTCAGGTTATTCTTGGGGTATTCATAGGTTATTCTCGGTGTATTCTCAGGTTATTCCCGGGGTATTCTAAAGTTATTGTTGGGATATTTTTAGGTTACTCTCGTGGTATTGTAAGGTTATTGTTGGGGTATTGTTAGATTATCCTTGGGGTATTCTAAGGCTATTCCACAAGCAGATAACAAAATTTTGTACTCAACAGACAAATAAATTACAAACCATATATCTACAACTTCCAATTGGAATAATGTTATATGAACTTGTACATTGATACAGATTTGTTAATGTGGGCATAACACGTTATAACGTGTGAATTATATTGGGCACCGAACATGTTGGATTCGGTGTGACAATTTCCTGACTCAGAGAGTTTGACGCCGCAATCGTATTTGCGTCGTAATTCCTGTGCGATTCTTGTGTCATATATGTTTCTTGATTTTTTTCTGCGAACAGTGGTAAAATAATAAGACAATTAATTTTACATTCAATCGTTAGTATATAGAACTTAGAATGGTAAATATATGTAATGTAGAGATATATACCTTTAGCTCGCTTGTTTTTTTCCCAGTGTCCTCTCAACCTCGCATTAGAAATACCTTTCGATCTCATTTTTACAGGATCATTCACATTGCAGTCACAGTTATAGGATTTTCTCTTTTTGTTTGGCCTATTTGGTTTATGATTCTTCCCATCTATTATATTCTCAATACCTTTGGACTCTGTTTTCAACAATTCAATTATATATGTCTCGACACGTTCATTTCCGTTAGCTTTATTAATTAATTGGTAAGCAAACTTTTGAGCATGTGACCGAAATAGGATTCCTCTGGATATTGTGCCAGAAATGTGAGCCTGAGAGTTTTTCATATGTTTGTATCCAAAACTATTATAGATATCTTTCTTTGCCTTAACAGACCATCTGAATAACAAATATTTCTCGAAAATTTTGTTATATTATTAGTATTAAGGACGCGTGGACAGTGAGAGCAAAGCAGATCTGTCATTTTAAATTTCTTGCAACTGTAGATGATGTCGCAATTAAGCCTATCAAATAAAACAAGTCAGACTCTACTTGTGTTCTGATTATCCAAACTTCTAACATAGAATTCGGATGGACTCTCAACTAAGGAATCGACTGTCAATCCACATATCCCGTGAAANAGCTTGGGAGGAGGTACAGTCGGGCGCAATTGTTTCATATGAAGGCGCCCTCCCTTGTTCAGCCGTAGAGTTCCCCGACAGAGAACTACTACCATCACACATGCAACAGGTGATCGATGNTATTTTGTATACATCAATTTGGAGAATAAATGTATTATCTGTTTGATGTATTGTTATTTTGTTAGGTTATTCGTAGGTTATTGTTATCTTGTTAGGTTATTATCGATGTATTCTCAGGTTATTCCCGGAATATTATTAGGTTATTGTTGGGGTATTTTGAAGTTATTCTTGGGGTATTCTCAGGTTATTCTCGGGGTATTAACAAGTTATTCTCGGGGCATTCTCAGGTTATTCTCGGGATATTCTTAGGTTATTCTCCGGGTATTGTCAGGTATTCTTGGGGTATTCTCTGGTTATTTTCGGGGTATTGTCAGGTTATTCTCAGGGTATTGTCAGGTTATTCTCGGGGTATTGTCAGGTTATTCTTGGGGTATTTTCAGGTTATTCTCGGGGTATTATTAGGTTATTCTCCGAGTATTGTCAGGCTATTCTCGGGGTATTCTCAGGTTACTCTCAGGGTATTGTCAGGTTATTCTCGGGGTATTCTCAGGTTATTCTCGGGGTATTCTCAGGTTACTCTCCGGGTATTCTCAGGTTATTATCGGGGTATTCTCATGTTATTCTCAGGGTATTGTCAGGTTATTCTTGGGGTTTTCCCCGGTTATTGTTGAGGTATTCTTAGGTTATTCTTGGGGTATTCATAGGTTATTCTCGGTGTATTCTCAGGTTATTCCCGGGGTATTATAAAATTATTGTTGGGATATTTTTAGGTTACTCTCGGGGTATTGTAAGGTTATTGTTGGGGTATTGTTAGATTATCCTTGGGGTATTCTAAGGCTATTCCACAAGCAGATAACAAAATTCTGTACTCAACAGGCAGATAAATTACAAGCCATATATCTACAACTTCCAATTGGAATAATGTTATATGAACTTGTACATTGATACAGATTTGTTAATGTGGGCATAACACGTTATAACATGTGAATTATATTGGGCACAGAGCATGTTGGATTCGGTGTGACAATTTCCTGACTCAGAGAGTTTGACGTCGCAATCGTATTTGCGTCGTAATTCCTGTGCGATTCTTGTGTCATATATGTTTCTTGATTTTTTTCTGCGAACAGTGGTAAAATAATAAGACAATTAATTTTACATATAATCGTTAGTATATAGAATGTAGAATGGTAAATATATGTAATGTAGAGATATATACCTTTAACTCGCTTGTTTTTTTCCCAGTGTCCTTTCAACCTCGCATTAGAAATATGTTTCGGTCTCATTTTTACAGGATCATTCACATTGCAGTCACAGTTATAGGATTTCCTCTTTTTGTTTGGCCTATTTGGTTTAGGATCTTTCCCATCTATTATATCCTCAATACCTTCGAACCTTGTTTTCAACAATTCAATTATATATGTCTCGACACGTTCATTTCCGTTAGCTTTATTAATTAATTGGTAGGCAAACTTTTGAGCATGTGACCGAAATAGGATTCCTCTAGATGTTGTGCCAGAAATTTGAGCCCGAGAGTTTTTCATATGTTTGTATCCAAAACTATTATAGATATCTTTCTTTGCCTTAGCAGACCATCTGAATAACAAATATTTCTCGAGAATTTTGTTATATTATTAGCATTAAGGACGCGTGGACAGTGAGAGCAAAGCAGATCTGTCATTTTGAATTTCTTGCAACTGCAGGTGATGTCGCAATTAAGCCTATCAAATATAACAAGTCGGGCTCTACTTGTGTCCTGATTATCCAAACTTCTAACATAGAATTCCGATGGACTCTCAACTAAGGAATCAACTGTCAATCCACATATCCCGTGAAGTAACTCTTCCTCAAACATAGAGTAGAGTTTCCGGGTATAATATGTTGCAGCTTGCCTCAACACTGGGCTTGTTTTAACTGTCGGTGTAATAACATTTTAAAAGCTTTTGAAGTCTTCATCCTTTTCGTTCTTTCTCCATGACTTCATAATATTTTTTAACCCCAGAAAGCAATCTGNAGCTTGGGAGGAGGTACAGTCGGGCGCAATTGTTTCATATGAAGGCGCCCTCCCTTGTTCAGCCGTAGAGTTTCCCGACAGAGAACTACTACCATCACACATGCAACAAGTGATCGATAGTTGTTTAAGAATGTACAAAGAAAGGTATGTACAAAACAGAACATTTTTTCTGCCAATTGTTTATTAAATCTAATAAATATTGTTCAATCAATTTGCAGGGATGACTTAATAATTACTCAGAGTCACATTCATATTAGTCGAATTGACCTGGAAGCACTTTGAGATAATAAAGAAATCGGCGTGGATCATGTAGATTTGTTTG
>JXCR01110227.1:0-12541 GCA_002079205.1 Phalaenopsis hybrid cultivar | reverse complement strand
AGATCACCGCTCTCACGAGTCTTAGTTTCACTTATAATAGATTTTAACACAACCTATTACAATTTAACTTATGTCAATGAAACAAAAGAGATATTACTCATCATATATAAATAAAAGTTATTCTATCATAAAACAAATTTTCCTACTCATGCCACTACTTCGTATCAAAAGAAAAGAATAAAGAAAACTACTCACGAACCATTGATAAAACACCAATAGAAAATTTCATTAAATCAAAATAAATCCACTAGAAAGTGTTTACAACAATTATAAGATAATGAAAAACACAATGTTTAGCTTTTTCCCTCTGAAAGAAAGATGAAAATCCCTCCAACAAAGTTTTCTGCTGATCCATGCAATACTCATACAATTTCTTACATATATCTCTGAAGACATGCCATGACACCATCCTTTTGATCATTTTCTTATTACCCNAATGTTTAGCTTTTTCCCTCTGAAAGAAAGATGAAAATCCCTCCAACAAAGTTTTCTGCTGATCCATGCAATGCTCATACAATTCCTTACATATATCTCTGAAGACATGCCATGACACCATCCTTTTGATCATTTTCTTATTACCTGTGGTATCAAATCTACCCATCATGCCTGATAATTCTCGAGGGATTTCTTTCACTATCGTAAGCAAAGTTATAACAGTGACCGCACTGAATAGTGATCCTTTCTTCGCCTCTCATCCACTTCTCAGGTTTTGAATATGTCCTTCTCTTTAAACGGCCCGCCCGGCCTCTTTCTCCCAAACAAAGATGCGGTCCACTATTTTTTTCTGCTCATGTTCAGAAAAGATGTCTGTGTGCAACTCTAATCCTTCTAAGATGTTGACATACTTCCCTTGCATTCTCTCAAAATGTTAAAAGTTTTGTTTCCAAACCCTTTGAAACCTCTCCAACTTGTTTTTAGAAANCTTGCATTCTCTCAAAATGTTAAAAGTTTTGTTTCCAAACCCTTTGAAACCTCTCCAACTTGTTTTTAGAAATTTTATATAGCTGTCTCAGTGTAACAAACTGTGGAATATACGACTCTGCATCTGAATGTTTCTCACTTCTCTGTACTATTAGGGAAATAGTGCATTTTGTACCTCATATGCACAGTTCAGTCGACATGTATTCCAAAAGTGGTTGGCTCTTGGTGGAATTTAACTTTGGCTATCTTGTCACAAAATACGATAGAGCATCCCCTATTAACTGCTCAAGCATTTATTCTTGGGCAGCTGGGACATGCTCTGAAGCTGATTCTCCTACCGTCTCCTTTCCAGCCGGTCAAGCATTCTGTGCTTGCGATGATTAAGGTTTTTGTGCTTCGTGCGTGTTAAGGGCATCTTTCTTTCAGGTGGAGCTCCTGGGGACTCCCTCAACGAAGCACTAAGGAGTTCATCCTCTGTCATCATAACCATAGATTGTATCGGGTGGGTATCTTTTTGTAGGACTTTCCTCTTGATCTCTTGCA
Source organism: Phalaenopsis hybrid cultivar (assembly GCA_002079205.1). Taxonomy (NCBI): domain Eukaryota; kingdom Viridiplantae; phylum Streptophyta; class Magnoliopsida; order Asparagales; family Orchidaceae; genus Phalaenopsis; species Phalaenopsis hybrid cultivar. The sequence goes on along the minus strand of JXCR01110227.1, from coordinate 11,077 downwards.
ATTTCCTTTTTTTCACAGATGTATCTTCTTTCTTGATTTGAAATTAGAACACAAACTTCAGGCCATGTACCTCTTTCAGGCTTACCAAATTCAATAGAGCTTCCTCATATTCTATTTTAAACTGCTCAAAGTCTACATCAAAGTTAATGATGGCTCCCAGTGTCACTTTCTCTACATCCAGTGTGAGATTTATGGCATTTTTGAATGAGAGAATCAACCTCTTGCTATATATGTTTCGATAAACAAAGGAAAAAAGGTCAGCGCACCGAAGTTCAAGTTGAATAAGAACAATAATTAGTTGTTATTATTATATATATATATATATATATATATATATACACTCTTGTTATTTCATATATTTTGCATCTTGATCAGTTTTATCAGACTTTAAGATTTAAGTGAAGGAATTTGGCATTATTTATGAGAATTTATGTTGACTTTTCAATTTTATTACATGTTCCTTCCTTTGGACCCAATCACAGACAATCATTGCATTGGTGTTTTTCAGGAATGAGTGTTATCCTCAGAGCTTGTCCCTTGAAATGTTATGATGCATAATGCTTCTTTAAGTATCGTCCATTAATCAGAAGCATAGGTCTTTTGCCTTGGCAATCCACTAACTGGTAGGAACCTCTAGATTAAACTTTCTCAAACATAAACTGTCTCTCCCAAGTTAGTACAAACTTTCTTCCTAGCTTGCGGTGTGCAAGAATAGGTCTTCTGAGAACAAGAACCAATCACCAACATTGAACGTCATGGGGCGGACCATTTTATTGTGGGCCTTTATCATCCTGGTCGGGAACAACTACAAGTTTTGTTGTGCCGACAGTCACTTTCCTTCATGGTTTTTTAACTCCTCGAGCCAGAGTTTGGAATTCTATTACACCATGATCTTGCTATCTACGCCAACTTTGAGAGAAGAATGCTGCACTTCCAAAGGAAGCACACCCATACACGAGAGCGTACAAGGTAGATTGATTTGGAGTTCTAAATGTTGTCCTATGCGCTCATAGAGCTTCTAGTAACTGCTCGTACCATCCTCTTTTGTTATTGTCCAATGTTTTCTTTGAGATTTGCATGAGGGTCTTATTAAAAGCTTCTGCCAAACAATTAGCTCTGAGATAGTAAATTGTAGAGTATCTCTAGTCTATCCTGTGTCATTTGAAAAAAATTATTGATCTTCTTGCTTTTGAAGATAAAACTATTATCTAAGATGATTCTTTGTGGAATGCTGAAACGGTTCACAATTTGATTTTGAAAACCTGAAGAACATTACGTGCTTTAACCTCATTCAATGGCAATGCTTCTGCCCATTTTGAGAAGTAATCCATGGCTGCGAGCATGAATTTGTATCACTTCAAAGATGGAGGGTCTATAGAACCCACTTTTTCTATGCCCCAACACTCAAATTGACAAGATGCGATCGCCGGATGTAGCACATTTGGATGTTAACGTAGAACTACTCCTCCGTTTATCGAACACTAGTGACAACATCTTGTAGATTCCATGCAGTTAGTCATCATTATCGACCAGCAGTATGTTAAACTTTTTATCTTCATTTTCATCTTCAGGCCTAACTGATGGGCACGACATAGTCCTGCATGCACTTCCTTAATGATTTTCTATGCTTCCGACTTGGTCAAGCATCTCAACCACATTTGGTCAAAGGATCTTCTGTACAAGGCATATGACAACACTCTCTTCTGTATCTATTATGTCGTTAATATGTCTTATGTCAGTTTTCCCATATGCAATTACTCAATGAGTGGTTGGCACCAATCTTGTGTGTTTTTGGCAACTGCTGCTACTATCTCTTCACTCCCCAATTTATGTAGTGTATCCATGTCAATTTGTTACAGAACCTAGCATCCTTATATTTTTTATGTCGATGGAATTTTCTTGCGGGCAGGCTGACTCTTTAGCAAGCTTAGCTAATGCATATGCAAGGGTGTTTTCTCCTTTTGGGATTATATGTAGTTTCATATTGGGAATTCACTCAAATAATTTCATCGTTCACTGGAAACATTGATCTTGTCTCGACGTTAAAATTCTGTATCATCGGCCACTTGGTGAATGACACCAAAGACACACTTTACAGAATTTTTTTTAAGATTAAATCTATGTAACCGTTCAGAAACAATTATCAAATCATATAAGTGGTCCTTTTTCTATTTATTTTTGATAACCAAATCATCCACGTAACATTCGACTTAATTATGAATTGATTTATCAAAAATTCTCATCATCGCCTTCTTGTATGTTGCCCCAGCATTATTTAATCCGAAGGGCATCACTGTGTAGTAATATGTCCTGAACGGTGTTCTGAAAGTGGTGAGCGTTGCACCTTTTGGCACCATCTTGATCTAATTATATCCGAATGATCTATCAATAAAAGAAAATATTACATGCGACAAAGTAATGTATACCATTAATTATGGGATTGATATTGGGAACTTATCCTTCAAGCATGCCTTGCTCAAATCTCTGAAGTCAACACAGACTCAGATCTTACCATTCTTCTTTTTGACCGACACTACATTGATTAACCATGTTGGATATGTTTCTTCTCATACAAATTTAGTGTCCATCAACATTTTGACTTATGTCGTAACTTGTTTTTCAATCTTGAAACTCATCCTTCTTAGTAATGGGAATGCAGTTTGGTCCACTCCTAATTTATGGATGACAACATCTGGAGCTACCAGGCATGTCATCATAGCTCCAAGCAAAATAATTTTTATATTTTGTTTGTAACTTGATCATGTTTGTGGTCGCTCTTTTATCCAGCAAAGAACTGATGAAAGTGGGTCTATGTTCTTCATTGGCTCCCAAATTGATCTCTTTTAATACATTAATTGTCAATTTGATCCCTTCTTCAAACTCTAGCGGAGCATCTTCTATCAGAGACTCTTCAGAGTCATCTACTGCTTCGACACAGTCTTCAGACGATTGTTGACCTCATTTTTGGTCGAGGTCTAGTTTTTCCTCTTTAGTAGCCTAGGGTTTAGCCATATGACTTTCGTATTGACTATTCTTAGAGGACTAGGAAAGGAACCCTCACCATTAGAAATTTCATACTCTTCTTTGCTCAGCTTGGAGTTCCACATATTGGTCCTAATCTCTAGCACTTAGTAGGTGGGGTCAGTATGGGGGAACCCAAGTGGAGTCCCCCATAGGATGGTCAGATCTTAGGATTAACACTGGGTGATATGATTTTGGTGGGGCTAACTTGCACACACTACACTCTTTCACATACCTTAAACCCTATAACCCCTTAGGTTGGTCCCTTGACTTCTTTTGAAAAGCTCATGTGGATGTCCCTGTACCCCTAGTCTTTGGCTGAGAGGGTTAGAACCAGCACATTGAGCATCCAAAATGAGTCCTCATATGATTCCTATTGATTTAGTATGACTTCATGACTTGCTGACCTTTTTTGGCTCAAAATCACTAAACAACCAAAATACCACTACAACCCTAATTTTTCCAAGGTTACCCAAAATAACCAAATTTGCCCAAAAATCATCTCAAACCCCTCACCATTACCTAAACTGACCAAAATTCACCAAAAATACCCAAAAAAATTGCCAAAATTATCAAAATGTTCCTCTTGACCTAAAAATTTAAAAAACTCCAAAAATTCCCAAAAATTCCAAAATCTTCCCAAATATTCCCGATTTCAAATTTTTATCATCAATTTGACCAAATTAGTCCAATTTGACCAAAAGCCTCAATTTGCCCTTAAAGGCCCAAATGTCCCCAAATTAGCCCCAATCTTAGGTCGACTGACCCCAATATTGTCCAATTTCAATTCCAAATCAAAATTCTGCATCCCAAATCTTATTCTAAACAAAATTCAAGNAGTCCAATTTGACCAAAAGCCTCAATTTGCCCTTAAAGGCCCAAATGTCCCCAAATTAGCCCCAATCTTAGCTCGACTGACCCCAATATTGTCCAATTTCAATTCCAAATCAAAATTCAGCATCCCAAATCTTATTCTAAACAAAATTCAATCCAAATTTGATCCAATTGCAAACCCAATTTTACCCAAATCAAAAAACCTCAATTTTGACCATATGTCTAAATCCATCAAATTAGCCTATCAATTCAACTCAAAATCACTTGAAATTTTTTCAAATTCTTCGTGACATCTTCATACACCAAACTCAACTTCAATTAGCCCAAAATCAATTTTAAATTCAAAAGCCCAAGCCCACCACATTTAATTTCAAAGCCCAAATCCAAAGCCCATATAACAATTCTTTCCCCTCATCATCCATTCAATCAAAATCATTCCCTAAGTTCTAAATTCAAAATCAAATCATTACAAATCAAGCATCATGCCAAACTCCACAAAAATATTTCATAAATTCAAAAATCTCTCCTCATGAAAGTTGACCAAGCCAAAAGGAAGCCATGAAGCCACTCCCAAGCCATAGGTGAGCCATGAGAGTCATGCCAGATCACCATACTATTAGTGGCAAGAGGCCAAACCACTTTCAAATATCCTTAAGATTCTTTTAACCCCTCCCATAAATCACATAAATCCCATATTTAACCAAATCACTTAGATAGGGACCTTACTAATGATTAAGCTAAACCATTTGATTTCCCTCAGTAGCCAAGCTAGCATTGGTGAGTGACCCAATCCAAATCCATGACTTGACCCAATTTGACCCAAAATAGCCCTTCACACATCCTATTTTAATTCAACACTTTTACACTTGGCCAACCCCAATTGACTTCACCAAACCCAAGCCTTGACCTCCCTCAGTGAGATGGTGATCTCTCCTTAGCCGGCCTGCCACCTTGGCTACCGGAAAAGCCATGGCCAAGTGCTCCCCCATGGCTAAAACTTAAAATTAAACCCATCCAAACTGTCTCATCCCAATTGAATTTTTGTACATTGTTGGCATCTACATAAGCAACTTAAAGCACCTACCAATTGCCCCTGGTGGCCTCTCCTTCCCTCTCTATTTAAACCCTCCCTCCATGGCCAAAGGAGGAGAGCTTGAAATTCCTTAGGGAGACTCTGTCAAATTGCTTTCAGAGCTTCCTTAAGACGTCTTGAGTTCAACCCAAGCATCTTTAGCCACTCAAATCCACTGCTCGAGCTCAATTTTGGAGCTCAATCCCTAGGCCGAAATAGGACACATCCAAATACTCAACAAAATTCAAATTAATTGCACCCACATCATCCCCACAATGAGAGAGGAAGATCCCCCACAAAAGCCCCATCACCAAAGCACCCTAAAGTGGACTTTGATCGGACCCCCAAATCAACTTTGGTCGAAATCATATCTAGGCTATTTACCACTACTCGAGGCACAATCCTTAAGCTCTTGGGACCCCCACGAAGCTTCCACAAGCATCCAATCGAGGCTTCCCCTCTTGGACCAAGGTTTTGAAACTTAACCCTAAACTGAGTTTCATTTGATTCTTCATGAGTATAGAGTTGATTTAAGGGTTGATTAGTCGTATGGATATGTTCTCCTAGTCAAGACGAGTCTATAGGAACAAACCTCTCTTGATTTTGTTGAGAATCGAGCGAGATATTAGGTCTAGAAGATGGATGGTTTGCGGGCTTGACTCGTTGGGGACGATGACCACGCGTCGTCTGAGCGAGCGTGTATCGCTTGTACTGTCCTGATCGCGTCGAACGGAGCTGTGGTTCGAAAAGGGGGAGTTGACGCAGAGAGCAGCACCCAATCCCACGGCGACACGCGTCTCTTCGACGCGTATGAGACTGAGTAGGATAAGTAGATAAATAGGATTTTATTTGAATTATTTAAATAGCCAGAACCTCAAAAATCCATAACTTTGTGTAGAAAAATCACAAAAATAAAATAAAAAAACCCTGTTGCTCAGTGAAGAAAGGAGAACAATGTGGAAATATTTTCATATCTTTTTGATGCATATTTTACTTTTAGTTAATTAAATGTCGTTTCCTTTATTTTGATTCTCCATTAGCATAGACATTTCACCATAGCATGAGACCATGAGGCTTTTGATGCCTCTGTTGTTAGACATCTCCCCTGATTTTTTCAAGGTCAGGGGGCATATATAACTAGAGATATTCAATTTTCAAGTTAATGGTCTCTATTTTGGTATTAAAATTATAATAATTAAAATAGTCATCAGCAAAATACAAAACTTGTTTTGGTAGGTTCATTGTGATCAGAGGATCCTAAAAAAAATATAAACTTGGTCTAACTAATTTAAAATAACCCTAATTGACTTCAACCCTAAAAATGAAGAGAAAATTAATTTAGAGTAATTATAAATGTAAATGACATGGAAATCTTTCTCCAGCGTAACTTAATGTTAAAGGAACTCCTCATAAAAATTTCAAGTCAATTGGAGTTAATTTGATCACTAAAATGAATTTTTTTAGATAAAATGACATTTTTGATATTAAAATAATTATAATAATTAAAATACAATTTTAAAAAATCACCAAATTGATTTTGGGAGTTTCTTATGACCAGATGAACCTAAGAAAAATAAAATTGGAATTAAAATGAACACTTCATTTTTAAGCTATTTTTGAGTATTTAAATGACTTAAATTAATAAAAATTCATAAAAATTACAAAATTTTAAAAACACACTAAAATATCACATTTAGTTTCCTGATCACTTAGAACCAATTAAAATAATTTTTCTAATTTTCTAAGTCAAGATATTATTTTTAAAATGCTTAAAATGATTTTTTTCTAATTATTCACTAAAATAATTCTAATAATTAAAATATAAACCACAAAAATATGAACTTTATTTTTTTAGGTTCCCTGGGCTCAGAGAGATTTATTAAAAATATAAAACTTAATTTTCCATTTAAATATTATTTTATATTTAATTAATACTCAAAACAAATAAATAATTTTAATAATTAAATTAAATTTATAAAAATCATGAAAATTGGTCCAAGTGGTCTTCTGACCTAGGTGAACCTCCAATAATTTTATTAAGGATAGAAGTTTTATTTTGATTGAGTTATTAAATTTTTATTGAATATCCTTATTTTTACATTAAAAATAATTATAAAATTAAATAAATTCAGAAAAGTCACATTTTGTCCTCTGATGTTTTCATTAAGCCATGAGTGAGATAACTTAAAATTATCAAGTCATTTGAGTCTAATTTAATTTATTATAGGGTATTAAAGTCTTAGGGGCAAAAGGGTAATTTTGGAATTTAAGGCTTAATTAATATTTAGGCTTAACCAAAGGACTAAATGGGCAACAATTGATCTTAATTGATATGTTTTTATGATTGGAATATATAAGGGGTAAGTGGTAGAAAATAAATCCATTTTGGTCTTGTAAAGGGTAAATTTGTAATTTCTTAAAATTAATGAAATTTGGAAGAGTATTTAAATAAAGAGATATTAAGGTGAGGGGTTTGATTTTGGAAGATCATAAATCAATGATTTAAAGCCCCCAATAAATAGTTTTAAAATGATTTATAATTCATGATAAGAATTAAGAATATAAATATTGAAAATCTTTTTTTTTTAAATTTACAAATCTACCCATTAAATCTTAAGGGCTTAGTAGTGAATTGGGCTTAATCAAACTTTTGTCTAATGAGGTTTAGAAAGTAACCTATTATTAATTTAAAACCTTTCAAAACACTACAAGATCATTCTTTAAAAATCAAATTAATTAAATTCCTTAATTAAGTCAAGTTGCCCTCAAGGGTCTTTACCCATATAATTCATAAATGAGACATCAAGTGATAATTTACTGAAGGGATAATCAAAACATCAAATTTCACCGAGCATAAGGGTATTAACTAAGTGAACTATATAACAAACACAATAAGACCAAAACGAACTCAAGATAATTCCAGGGACTATGAAATATCTAGGGTATTACCCGAGACTTCTTCATGATCCTTTGAAAATCTTGAAAGACATTTGGACTTATTATGATTCGCTTAATAGAATCATCTTCAAAATTTGGAACCACCAAGATATGACATAGGATTTGGTAGGCACACTTTAAGTTTGTACTTCCTACTTTTTCTATAAAGCATGCTTTAATTCATGCAAAATTATATATATATATATATATATATGTGCTTTGCAAGTACTGAAATTTCAGGTGGAGGAACTAGAAGACTTGTCAGGTACACTTTTACAGTTTACAGTACCTTCTTTTTTTGTACTTTCTACACTGTACTTTTATGCTTACAAATTTGTATGTTAAACAACAATGTCACCTTGCATGAAAACAAAACCTTTAGAATAGTCACAAAACTGAAACCAAAATCAAAACTAAAATCAACCAAGATAAAATTCACCACCACAACATTCAAAATATAATACAACTCAAAATTTAATCACAAATATCACAAAATAACAATTGCAACTAAATTAAGATGTCTCTATCGGATGATCGGGAATCGCTCGGAGGAGGTAACCTATGGTTACTAATGAGATTTCTCACGGTCTAAATGAAGGTATGGAACTCATTGAGTTGAGTTTAGTAAATTCATTTGAACTAAGTGTATTCGATAAAAAATAGTGGTATCGGAATGAGGGAATCGTAGGACCTTAATTGGTGTCACTCTAATCAACTTTAATATGTCACATAATATGTAAATGACCATAATCATAGGGACATCTGATTTGACATCATAACTAGACACATTAGAAAACTTAAACTTGCTATGACGATGAGCTTGAAGCTAGCATTGTGGGCACCACAACTATCTTCAGCAACAAAACATGTCTTCACCACATAAATCATTCCTTAGAATTAAACAACAAATCTATAGGAACTCGAGGTTGTTTGCTTATGCAATATAAATCCTCAATTTATCTGTAGGCTTTTGTATAACTCTGCTATACAATTTAAGCCCTAACATGCATTAAGATTCTGAGGTTATCATTTATCATGACCTAAATCCTCACATCTTTCAGGCTATTTGTGTGATCGTTTCATACGAATATAAGTCTTAATTAATAAAACTAGCAGGATGAAAATTCAATAAATTCTAATCTTCAAAATTGAAGTCAAACAGTATGATAGTTTGGAAAGTCATCGAGGTTCTCCTCAGGATCTGTGACTTCCCCTAGTTGTTCTTCCCTTAGATTCTACGATAAAATGTTCCAAACTTGAGTCATTTCCCCTTTCACACCTCTTTGTCCATTTCGTTGAAAAATCATAATCCTTTGACCTCTTTGAAGATAATATTTCCTGATTTTTATCAAGAGTATTCTTAAGTGACTTCGATTATCTAAGATGTAATTAACTATAGGGGCTTACCCTTATAAAAAGATTTTTCAAACCCAGCTTAATATAAACCTTATTTAATTCTTCGTATTAAATAAGGGAAATTGTAGGCTTATAAATAAAATGGTTTTCATAGATCTAAACGGATGTCATACAATCTTTAGTTGATTTAATCGAGCCTTCACCAGTAAATAATGCATCTATTACTCTTGATAGGCACACTACTTATGATATTAGACTCGTTTATTCAAACTACTAAAGATATGAGAACAGTTCGGTCATGTATTTTCAAAAATTTAAAATACTATTTTTTTCCAAATTATATATATTAAATTAAATTAAAATGAGTGTTAGGATATCCATCATAGTAGCCGACAACTTAACAAATCCATAACCCAAAATAGTGCCGACAACGATTCATGTGAAACTAGGCAAAATTCTATATCATTGACTGGCTCTACCGTACCAAGCCCAACTCCTTCCTTTGAGTTGAAAGTTCTATTTTTATAGTTCCACAAGTTCTTGAAAAGTTGTAGCCTATTTTTTGGCAATTGTTTAGGATCAACGCCTTATTGAACAAGTTTTTGAACACACATGGAGTACCATTCAATAGGTTATTCCATTAATTCAACATAATTTTATCATTCTAATTTTACATTAACTTCAGAACTAGAAAAAGAAGAATTACAATAAAATTTTATCGGCTTCACCCCACACTTTGTACCTCCTTGACCTCCAAACCCTCGACATTATGAGGATGAATTAGAGTTCGGGCCAGGGTCTATAAATAATGGTTAATTTATTATACATTAACTCATAATCACTTTTTTATTGACCTTCTATAGAGATCTCGAACGATGATTTATCTGATTTATTATCATTGCATTATTCTCAATCTTTTCTTTTTCAAAACCTTCTTCCAAGTCAATGTTGATAACTGGATTCTTCCATTCAACAATCTTGTTTCCTCTTCTTCATCCTCATCCCTAGCCTTAATCTTGGATGCGAGCACTGAAAGAGTCTCCATCATCTCGTTCTAAACGGGCAATGAGAGATCATTGAACTGGAGTTGGATGGTCCTATTTGTAATCCTTTTGGGTCTTCGACTTTATTTAGCACAATGTGTCTAGAGAAAATGGTCTTTTTAGGGGAGCGTAGTAGGCAACATTTTCATGAATACACACTTCATGTATTGAAATTGGTTGTAAATCCATCTTTATGCAATGCTCTTGGCCGCCTTCATAACATTTTATGCATTGGTGTAGAGACGAAGGGATCATCTTGTACACATGAATCCATGGTTGGCCCAATAGAGAATTAAATGAAATTTGGAAATCAATGATATGGAATTTTGCCATCATCACTAAGTCGTCAATCCTCATTGACAATATGATTGATCCAAGGGCTCATTCTCACTTCTGGTTGAAGCCCCTTAACATCATATTATCGGTCATAAGTTTATGGGTATCAATGTTCAAGTATGTCATTGTCTGTAAATTCATTATATTAAGGGATGCTCTGCATCCACTAAGACTCTAGAGAGCATGAATCTGTCTATGCTGACTGAAGTATACAAAGGATGATTTTGTTTAGTGGCACCAAACAACAAATCTTCATATGTGAAAGTCACCCCAGACAGTTCCTTCAATGAACAAACCTCGTTTAAGGAGGTGCTAGCAAGTTGTGCTAAGCAAAGTTTCAAATCAAGTAAGACCTTGATCAATGTTTCCCTTGTCTCCTTTGACAGAATTAGGGCATCGTAAATGCATGGTTTTGTCGGCAATTTCTAAATATGGGTTAATATGTTGTAATACAGTCTTTTATGGTGGTCCGAGCTAG
>JXCR01110225.1:371850-404040 GCA_002079205.1 Phalaenopsis hybrid cultivar | reverse complement strand
GGGGGGGGGGGGGGGGGGGGGGGGCCCATTAAAATATCAAACAAAAATTGCAAATCTGTTTCCAGGACAATATTTATAAAGCCAAAACAGATTGCCACATTGATAGTTGCCAAAATAGCCATAGCCTTGGTTTCAAGAGGAGACCCTTTTAAGTCTCAAAACAAGCCACCAATCCCCGCCCTATCACGAGAAAAACTACCATCAATATTTACTTTGACCCAGCCGTGGGAAGGTGGTCTCCAATTAACCAAAATTAGTCTTCTACCAAAACCAGGTTGAGGCAAAGTATTGGTACCACCAGTAGCTTTAGCTACATTGATAAAATTATCCACAATAAGAGCAACCGTATAGGTTGAAGTGTGAGGAGAATCTTCAAATTTATGGCTATTTCTAGCCATCCAAATGAAACAGAGAACTGTAGTGGAATAATAGTATAGCTTGTTTTGAGATTACTCAGAAACTTTCTAAATAGTAATAATACTTTTGAGACACAGATTTGAAGGCCACCGAATACCAAAATAACATCCCAGCTTATGCCAAACATCTTTAGCAAAAGAACAATCATAAAAAAAGGTGAAGGATGATTCAGCCACATTCTTACATATATAGCAATAGAAAGCAATTTTCAAACCCTTCATTTTAAGAATATCATCAAGAGGAAGGAAAGCATGAAAAAGTCTCCAAAGAAAGAAGGAGATAGAAGGGGAGAGAAACTTGTGCCAAATGTACTTACTCCAAAACCATGGAGGATATTTATGTAAATGAAAATATATCATTTTTGTAATGGATACTGTATATCAAAATTTCCACATCAAAACATCTTTGTGAAAAGCATTAGTCAGTATATTAGCAATAGAGGGGGCCTCCTCCCCCACTAAGGACCATAATTTAGGAATGTTCCAGCTCCCATCAACCCAACAATCCGAAACAAGAAGCTCATCCTCAAAAGTAGCATGAGATAAAATTGAGAATAGAGAAGTGCCCCAATGATCCTTCTAAAGAGAAATTTTTCCATCTCCCACATCCCAAAAAATGAATTGAGAAGCAACATTACAAGCAAGAGTGATGGTCTTCCAGATTTTTGAATCACCTTTCTTCCATGAGACAATAGAGGGGTGACTATATGTGCAGTACTTGTGATGCATATATTGGGACCAAAGGGAATCTCTAATTCTGAATTTGTACCAAAGTTTGCACATATTAATGTCAATACTCTGCTGAAGTGTTTTAAAATCAAGACCCCAGAGGCACATGACTTACAACTCCTCTTCCAATTAGCCCAAATCTTAGAAGATCTATTACCTCTCTAAAGAAACTTGTTAAAAAGGACCTCAAGAGATTTATGAATACTCTTTTTAATTTTGAGCACCTACATTGGATATAAAGGGAGACTGCATAAAACCCACTTGAGAATGAGCCTACCTCAATTAGAAAAAAATTATTTCTCCAATCATTATTTTTGCAATTAACTTCGTCCACAACATCATCCATTTGAGTTTGCTTCTTTCTCCCCTTTAGCAGGTTTACCCCAAGATTTATCAGAGGAAGCTTGGCAATTTTACAACCAGTACAATTAGAAGCCCAAGAATTAATGTTATGATTTGCTTTGTTACCAAAGTAGATAGAGCATTTATCCAAGTTAAACTAAAGTCTAGAAGCATTTTGAAACTCCTTAAGAAGATCCATAGTATCTTTGATAGAAGGCTTATCAGCATTAGAGAATAAAATAACGTAGTCGGCATAAGCAAGGTGACTAATCGCAATCCAAGATTTATGAGAGTACTGAACATGAGGGTGATTTATATGTAAATTATTAACGAGCCTTGAGAAAAAATCAAAAGTAATGATAAAGATAGTAGCGGATAAAGGATCTCCATGCTTGATTCCTCTAAGAGCCGAGAAAAAGCCATATGATTGACCATTAACCACAACATTGTAGTGATTATTAGCTAACCACCTTTTAATGAGAAGCAAAAATCTCTTTGGAAACTTTTAGCTTAAGAATTTTAAGAATGAAATCCTAACTAATAGTGTCAAAAACTTTTTTGATATCAATTTTGAAAACCATGTTACCCCCTCTACATTTCTTATCAAGGTCTTCAATCAATCCTTGAGCAAGTAATATATTATCCGTAATTTCTCTTCCTTTTATAAAAGCCAATTGTTGAGGCGATATAAAGTGTGATAGTTGAGGCTGCAGCCTGTTAACAATAATCTTACTTAAAACCTTCGAGATGACTATGGTAAGAGAAATGAGGAGAAAGTTATCCCATGTGATTTTGTCATTACCTTTAGGGACAAGAATAATTAAAGTAGAGCTGAAATATTTAGCAGGATCAGTTCCCTGGAAGAAACTTTGTATAGCATAAATGACATCCTTCTTTATAATGTCCCAATAAGTAACATAAAAGGAAGAGGAGAAGTTGTCGGGACCCAAAGACTTGTTGGAACTTATAGATTTGAAAGTAGAAAGAATCTCCTCTTCTTCAGAAATATTGGCTAAAGAGAGACCATTAACGTACTCAAATTCTTCAACAAATACATTCAAGTTAACCAGTTGCACCAGAGGGGTGTGTTGATAGAGATCCATAAAATATCGAACAGCGCTATTCCCAATATCAACCAAATCAGTTAACATTTGACCCTTAGCATTTTTTATTTTTAAAATGCAATTCAATTTCCTTCTATGCTTAAGAGTGGAATGGAAATAATTCATGTTTCTATCCCTAGCAGTAAAGTGAAGGTCATTTGCTTTCTGCTGAAGTTAACATTCCTCCAAATTGATAGCTTCAGGAAGATTCAAGTGAGCATGAGCATTGAACTCCACCATATTCGGTGTACATGTATTAAGAGTCTCCAATTGATCGACAACTTTTGGAGCCTCCAGAACTTTAAAATGAACATTACCAAAAGTCTGGGGATTCCACTTCTAAAGGCAAGTAGCCAATTTTTTATGCAATTGCCAAAGAATATACCAAGGAGTATCACTACCATCATAGTTCTAAACCTGTTTCACAGTACTTACGAAAGTATTATGAGAAGTCCAAATGTTAAGAAATTTAAATCTAGATATAGCATTTTTCTCAAGAAAAGCAAGATTGAGGAGAATAGGATTGCGATAAGAGGAAGCATAATTTAAATGTTGAACTTTGGAAATCGGGAAATAATTAAGAAAAACCAAGTTAGCTAAGAAGCGATCAAGCCTTTGATGGAGATCCAGAATAGCCAAGGTTATATAGAACCCCACCTGCAATAAAATCACAGAAATAATTAAGAAGGGAAAGGTCAACTCTAACTCCACCTTTTTTCTCAGACGATTTCGCAATCATATTAAAGTCTCCTCCCACAAAAAGGTTTTTAGAGATATATTCACCCAAAATCTCAAATTTCCTCCAAAGCAAATATTTTTCAGATAAAAGAGAGCTAGCATAGATAAATGTGCCCCACCCATGATATTGCTCCATCTGAAAGTGAGTTAAAATGAATTGCTCCTCATCCTCAATGATAGATAAAGTGACTTTGCATTTCCAGAAAACCGAAATTTTGTTATTTTTGTTGCAAAAAAACTGAAATCTTGCAAATTTATTCAAAATCTTGTGTCTATTGACATGAACAAGAGGTTCTAGAATGACAAAAATAAAAACTTTATGGACCCTACAAAGATATTTAAGTCTATTAAGGAAGGAAAGGTTCACCACTCCCCTAATAATCCAAACTAAGATGTTAGACATTATGTCTTAAGCCCACCCTTCTAGAAGATCTAGAAGGGTTGCCTAATTGTTCTTCTTTAGAGTAATAATTATCGTCCTGAATAATATTTCCGGCATTCAATATAGAAAGTTAATTATTTCTCGTTGCTTTCTTTTTAGCATGTTTCTGAATCTGCCATTCACCCCACAATGAATTTTGGGCATCTTGCAAAGGATCAAACACAATTGCTTCAGAAGCATGTGGAAGCAGCAATTCTTCATTAGGCTACCCAAGGGCATCTTCAGGAAGAGACTGTGAAGTTCCCATAGGAACAGATGGGATCAGAACTTGCTCAATATGTTGCTCCTGCCTTTCAGCCATGTTATCCCTAATGGGATTAGGTAAGGGGTGTGTGCCAGAGGAGTACTATTAATAAAAGGAACTTATGAAGCAGAATCAGAAGTATTAAGATTATCCACATGTTCATTATGACCCTACCATTGTTTATCATTAATAGTAAAAGAGGCCCCCATATTTGGTATAGTAATAACAGGCAAAATGCCTATCATTCTCCCAGTCATGCTCAATAATATCTGAGGGGTTTGGTGGTTCAGTGGCCATGATAGGAATATAATGTTTGTTAACTAAGGAAGCTTTAATTTGAGGGTTTAAATGAGAAAAATGAGAAATATGATGTCCAAACATGGAACAATGACTGCAATAAGGAGAATGCCTCTCTATTTCAACAGGTTGCCAATACCCCTAGTGTTGAGAGCCTATCCATATCTCATCGCAAAAGGGCTGAGTGATATCCCTTTCCACTTAAACATGCGCCTCAGAGGGTCTAGTAATATTAAAAGTAGCACTGTCCATTTTTAATGGTTTCATGAAGCAGCAACAAGCTAAAAAAGAACTTCATGATTGAATAAATGTAGTTTCCGCCCTGGGAAACGTATCCAAATAGGCAAGATGGGCAATTCAGCTTTCGGCTCAAAGCTAAAAAACCATTTAATTATCTTCATAATATGATTTTTGAATTTCAAAGAATGTTTCACAATTAAACTAGTATAATCTTCATCATTAGCTAATTGAATCAACATGTTTCTGCCATCCAACTCACCAACCTTCCACCAATCCTTTTAATTTAAGTAAATCAATTTCTTTCCTGATGAGCTCTAATTTTAGAATCCCATAAGAAAATTTTCCTACCAAAGCCAACCGGCAAGAGGAGGCCAAGAGATTTGATTCAACTTCAGAGATGAACATAGACAATTTACCATTTTCCTTACCCAGCTTTTTAACAAAAGTATAATCTCCACCATCATTTAGTGATTCATGAAAACCTTGCGGGAACAAATAGGAAACCTGAGAGCTAGAAGGCAAACCAGCCCCCTCTAAAACCGTGTCCACGAAGGAGCGAGAGGCAGGCGACATATCAAAAAGCACGTCTCAAACATTCGAAAGCATACAAACAAATGAGACAGTCACCAAAAAGCCACAACAGGAACACCAAAATGAAAAACCACCGAGAAATCGAAGTAGCGACACCACCAAAATCTGAAAGACAACCGAGGCAAGAAAAGGAGCGAAGGAGAACAACCACGGAGGAACTAATAAGAAAGATCTCACCAGCAGCAGTGAAGGAGAGCAGCATCATCATCTTCGGCCGAAAATCGNTATATATATATATATATATATATATATATATATATAAATTAATATATAATTATTTATAAATTAAATATATATGTCGGTCGCCAAATTAGAAATTGTTCGTCGTCGGAATGGATATCCTGACACTGGGTTTAATTTAATATATGTATATATATAACATTCAAAGTAATATTTCAAGTTTTGAAAATACAAAATCGAATAAATTTCATATCCTCAGTAGTTTAAATAAACCAGCCTAATCTTGTAAGTAATGCATCTATCCCGAAAAGTAGACACACTACTTACTGGTGAGAGCTCGATTTAATAAACTAAGGAATTTATGACATTCGTTTAAATTTGAGAAAAACTTTTTTTTTGTTAACCAACATATTCCCCTATTTAATACAAAAAATTAAATGAGATTTATATTAAACTTTTCTACAAGGGCAAGCCTCCACAGTTAATTACATCTTAGATAACTGAAGTCACCTAAGAAAACTCTCAATAAAAATCAGGGGATATTGTCTTATATAATTTCAAAGGGATATGACTTTTTAAAAGATTAGACAAAGAGGTGTGAAGGGGGATGACTCAAATTTGGGACATTTTATTTTGGAATCCAAAGAAAGAAGAAGTGGGGGATGTCATGGATCCTGTGGAGAACCTCAGTGAATTCTCAAGCTATTCTATAGTTTGGCTTCAATTTCAAGAAGAATAATTATTTAAGTTTTATATCCTGCCAATTTTATTAATTATGGCTTACATTTATGTGAGACGATCGCATAAATGGCCTAGAATATATGAGGATTTAATTCGTGACGAATAACAACCTCGAAATTCTAGTGCAAGTTAAGGCTTAAATATTATAGCAGGGCTATACAAAGGCCTAAAGAAAAAGCTAAGGATTTATGTCACACTAGACAGACAACCTTGAAATCCTTTAGCTTGTTCTTTAATTCTAAGGAAAGATGAACTGTTGTAGATCCTCATGCTTTTGCAGATCCTCGTGCTGTTGTAGATTATTGAAGAAAGCTACTCACAAAACTATCTCCAGGCTCCTCGACGAAGTAGCAGTCCTAAAGTCTAAGGTTTAAAGGTTTAAATAACAAGTTTAAAGTACAATCATTATGGGGGGGATTAAAGTGGATTAGAGAGACAACGGTTAGTATCTCAGGGATCCCTCATTCCAGTATCACTATTTTCTTTTCACTTTACTTATCCTAAATGAGTTTTGAAACCCATTTAAACCGGGAATCTCGTTAACAAATGTGGGTTACCTCCTCCAAGGAACTCCCGTAAATTTAAAAGAACATTTTATATTTAGTGAAATTACAAAGGATTTATGGTTACCTTTGAAACAATTTATTTAAGATTTTTGAAAATGTTGATTAATTTTATACAATGGTTTTGATTTTTGCAAATAAAGAAAAGTGCACAACCAAGCACTTATAACGTTTTGCAACAAAAGTAGATTGTAGAAAATAAAATGACATAAATTAAATAACACTGTAAAAGCGAACCTATCATCTTCTCTGAATTCTCACTAAAAGATTAGCTTTTGCAACATGTATAAATTTTGCAGAAATTTAAATAAATTGCAAAAATAGATGAAGGTGTATCTAACAGACTCCAAACTTTGATATTGAGTGCCTAAAGATCTTTTTGGATGATTTTAGAACAAAATATATCAAGTTCAATTTGTCCTTCAAATTGTCCAAGAGATTCCAAAGTGTTTGGGGAATGACCTTGAACTGCTTTAAAGATTTCTTGACACATCTCGAGTTCATTTTGAACTTATCAAATAGTTCCTTTATTCTTCTAAGGTCAAGTTGAAATTACCTCGTTACTCGGTGAACCTTGACATTTTAATCATCCCAAAAGTAGAGTACTCAGTTAATCAGTTAATGTTCATTTAAGATATATGTAGGTGAATGCCCTTAAGCCAAGTTTAAGTAATTAAAGATTTTGTGCCAAGCATAAAAGTTGGGCTTGCAGGGTTTAGAAGTGTTTACCATTAATCATGTTACTTATTTTTCTAAATCCCATCAAATAAGTTTAAATATCAAGCCTAGATCACTACTAAGCCCTTAACAATTTCAATGCAAAAATTGGCAATTATTAAAAGCTTACTTTAGGTGGTGTGTATCCTTATTAACCTATGAATATGATTGCCAATTCAAATAAAATTTTAAAGTTTAATTTTTAGATTTACATTTCAAATGAAATTGTAATTGAAAAAGTTTTGTCGCAATCCCCGGCAACGGCATCAAAAGCTTTACCCGACCCACAATTTGGTGTATTTTTATTCTCTAAAATTTTGCCAAAAAATATGTTTCAAATTATATCTAGTGGCTAGTGTGAACAAATATAATGATTTAAGAATTATATAATAAATTTTCACACTATGGGTGCTATGCAAGTATACGTATCATTTCAACTAATATATGACTTTCCTTAAAAATATTGTATCGATCCCACGATGAAAATGATAACTCTTAAAATCAAATTACAGAATTTTTATTTAATTTACAAATTAAATAGATAAGAGGTCTATAATGATATGCTTTCTAAAAATTACTACTAAAGAGTTAAAAAGAAAGTAACAACTAAATGTAACAGCTTAATAAAATATAACAATGAGTTGGGGTATTATGGAAAATTTTTCCCCTTGCAAAGAAATTTTAACATATGTAGGATTCAAGTGATTTAAGAAAAAATTTATGTATCGTGACAAATAGAAGCATGTCTTATTCTTTACCCCCTCCTGGTGCTAACAAAGAACATTCGCTAACTTAAGGCTGATTCCTTAACATCTCGATTCCACATCAGAACTATATAGCCTCTCACCTCTAGATACCTTTAAGCTTATGCCAGTATGACGGTCGAATCCTAGCGTCAGGGTACTAAACCTTAGGCTAAATTAATAATAATCTAGCCTGTCACCTTAGAACTAACAAAATCCACTCCAATCAAAACTTATCTCCTTATTTATTTGTACTCCCTCTTTGGTGATCACCATGAATCAACCTAGAATGAAGTGTGGTATCCTTTGCTTGGGTGAAATCATAGCCTTCCCAGATCATTATGTTTCTAAATGGATTTTATCCTCACAAGTGGCTAGTTTGTAAATTGAATGAAGATTCGCTGAAAATAACATCACAATTTTTAAGAGTAAAAAAAAGTCATTAAATCATTCTCATCCCAGAAGATTAATTCTAATGTACAAGGAGAAAGAAAGGTAACTACTCTAAATTCATAGAGATTAAACAAAAATAAAACATTTGCATTGAAATCCATGTCTTAAAATAAAAACTTAAACACAAATACAAATTACCTTATGTGCTCTTCAAGTAAACTTCTGTACTTTCCTTTAAGTAATCTTCAAACTCTTAAACACTAAAACACACTCACACTTACACTTAAACAAATATTAAGAAAATACTTTCCTTTAAGTAATCTTCAAACTCTTAAACACTAAAACACACTCACACTTACACTTAAACAAATATTAAGAAAACCCTAATTGACTATTGCCACCCAATTGAAGTTTTAAGACTCCAAAATGTCATTAAATTCAACCAAATACTTTTTATTTAACAGAAAATAGAAAATAACACCACTCCAAAATTTGGTCAAACTCAATGGATCTTCTAGAAAGGTAGTTTTTGGCGCTATAGCGCCAGTCTGGGCCGCTATAACTCCCATTTGTTGGAGTCTGTCTTTATTACTGTAAGGCAGTGCCACCTATATTTGCCCATCTTTGCTTCATTTTTTCCTCATTTTCTCTAAATGTCCATTCCAAGTACCTGAAACCAAAAAAATGCCAAATACCTTCCTTTAAAGTGAAATATCATAAAAAATGTAGATAAAATACTTATAAAATATGCACTAAAAACATGTTATTTTTAGAATGATCATTAAATTGCTTTACCGTCATCCCAAATCTTCAGACCATCAAATATTAGATCTGAGAGAAGAAGTATTGAGGGATTTTGAGATCTTTCTTCCATTCACTTGCTTCCATGGAGAGTTTGGATAATGGAATGGCCATTTGAGATAAGTTTGTGCATAATGTTGCCCAAACTTTATTCAATAGGTTTCTTGCACTGAGTTTAGAAGGGATGATGAGCAAATTGAGGAAGATTGAAGAGGAGCTATCACATCTGCACAATAATTTGCATGGAATATATCATCAGTATGAGCATTTGGAGTGGCAAATGAAACTCCAATTCAATCACATAGCGTGTTATCAAGATTATCAGGTAACTATGTATTGCAAGAACAATTTGATTGATGAAAAAATGGCAATGGAATTACCTCGTGCTTCTTTCTTACACACATTTGTTTGCAACTAATTGACATGTGTTAAGGGTGACAAGAATGAGATGAACAAGTGTTGATCATTGGAAGAATTCTACTATTTAAGTGTTTTATGTTGTGTCTACTTTAGTAAGGATGTGTTTTGTGTGCTACTTAATCTTGTAATTAAATGTGTGTGGTTTGCTTATGTTGTACTACTTAATTGTGTTTGTTATGCTCATTGTATTGTCACTTGGTGGAATTTAATGAATATATGTGTTATGTAAATCATGTGTTAGATTGGAGAATTAATCAAAGATTAAGATTTATAATTGGAAGATAAAAGATTCTTGGGAGATCTGATGTGATATTAAATTAATCTTAAAGTTTGGTCTAAAATTCGTAGTCTTGTTGTGTTGCACATAAACTCCAAGAAAAGAAAAATTTCGGGACTGTTGCCTAGGCGCTAGAACTAATGCCTACGTGGTAGACAATCTGCACAGATTGGCGCCTAGAGGCCAAAACCCATGCCTAGGCACCAGTTCAATTGAACCAGCCAAAACTCAAAAATGTCGCTTATTAAACCAAACCCATGCCATTGTGGATGCCAAAGCTCCTTCTTTTTTGTCCTTTTCATGAAAACCTGCCCTGGGGTGCTTCTTAGAGCTCTGATTTTCAAGTTTTTTGGGTTGAAACCACTAAATTTCATCTTCTCGAGGTTAGATCTACATTTTGGCATAGTTATTTTTTGATTTCACCAAGGATTTTTCATACATTAAGTGGAGACCAAAAATTGAAAAAATATTTGATTTAGTGGTGAAAAATCCATGGATTTAAGCCTTGTTTTCTTGAAAAAACTTGTAGGATGCCTTGTATCTTAATTTTAAAATTTGTTGGAATTTTTTTATAAATTTTAGGATGGCTCATAAGATGAAGCGAAAAAGAGAAAGGAAACTTTTGATAATGCTAAGTTTGTTAATATAAAAACACAAATTCATTACAACGATTTTGCATTGTCAAGAAAGTTTATTATAGAGCAAAGTTTTTTGAGACTCGCTTGAGCTTTCAAGAAGATTATTGTGGCATGTTAATGGGAATTTTTATGCTATTTTCCTACTTTCCCTCAATTTACTCTTTATACAGGCTTGAAATCTATGGATGAAGACATATCACTTGATTTTGATGGTGATGAAGATGTTGAAGGAGATGATTAAGATTTCTTACTTATTCTGTCGTAGATCTGTTTATTATTTCCTATGTTTGGACTTCTGATGTATAACTATGTAGGATTGCTTGATGTAGTTCTATTTTATCATTGCTAATTTTGCTACTCTTTTATTCAGTATTTGATATGTGTTAGAGTAAAGGTTTGTATTTGCAAGCTTCTCTTAATATAACTTCTTTAATTTAGATTGTCTACTACTAGACACCAACTTTTATTATACTTGTACTACTCTCCTACTTAGAAATTTAAAATTTTTCTCTTTCTTTATGCTTATTATATACTTAACTATCTTAAACTATTTTAAATTTTAAGTATGAGAGAAGAAAGAAAATTAAAAAAAAATGAACCTTATTTGTCCCAAGTAAAATATATTTTCAAAAAGTATTTTAACATAACCTCTGGTATGTTGGGATAACTTGAGATAACTATAATTTTTTTTGTTTATAAATAATGCAGTAAACTTAAGTAAAAGTTTTTAACAATAAAGATTAATTTTGGATTTGAGATATTTATTATTAGAGTATAAAATTATGCTTTTACTATTTAAAATAAAGAAAATTGTATTTTTGGAAATGGTACAGATCTAGGTTTTTTATTTAAAAATAAAGAAGTGAGAATTTATGAAAAATCAATTTTTTAAGTATAATACACATTTTTCAAGTAAGGAAATGTGAATAGATTTTAACTTTGAGAAGAGGAATGTGGAGTTCAAAATCTTTAAAGATTATCCAGATATCGTAATTCTAACTTGACATGAAATCAAAAAGAAAGGATTGAAAATGATCCTGAAAGAAAGAGAAAAGAAAAATTAAAAAAGATAAAAATGTGAAAAACAAGAGGAGAAAAAAGGAAAATACATGTGAGGAGAAGCTTGAGGAGATGCTTAATCTAAAATCAGTTTAACTTTAATTTTCTTAAGGAAAGAGACTTGATTACATTTTTAAGTTTATTTATAAAGTATTAGCATCCTTACTAGTAAAGTTCTCATGAAATTTTTTTTCTTATAATTCGTCTACGTATCTTTAATTTGACAAATTACAATTATTCTTGAAATAAACAGGAAATCAAAATTCTTAGGCTTGACTACTAAATATTTTACCTGTAGTTTTAGCCTATGTTCTTAAAAATATTTCCAAAGTTTCACTATTGCATTTATAAAACAAAAACTATAGAAATCGTCAAGTAAAACTCACTTCCATAAGTTATACTTTTATATATTTTAAGAAAGGTTACTTGAGGACAAGTAACGATTAAGTTTGGGGGAATTGGTCCACTTTAAAATTACCTATTTTTATGCATATTTTATGCTCAATTTTTTAGGATATTATACTTTATTGAAATGTATTTTTATGCTTTTGGTTGCATGAGTAACAAAAAGATTTTTAAGAGTAAAAAGTGGCAAAATGGGCTAAACTAGAGAAAAAAATGCAAACCAGTCGAACGAGCGCTAAGACACCAGATGTAGAAATTAACTGGTGCCTAGGCACCACAATTATTTTGTAGAAGATTCATTGAATGAAGCCAAATTTTGAAGAGATGTTTGAAGCAATCCTTGGTCCTTTTCAAAGCTCTATAAATATTGATTAATTCTAAGAGGCTAGTGGAGTCGGATATATAGATTTACATAGTGTGTGAGTGTGTTAAGTGTGTAAGAAGTTTTCTTTTTGGTTATTTGTTATTTTTAGAGTTTGTGAGTCTTGAAAGTGTTTTTGGAGTCAGAGAAGTAGGGGAACTTCAAAGGAGTTCTTGGGGGAACATTCAAGATAATCATTTGTATCTTTGTCTTTAAGTTTTGTACTTTAGATTTGAGTTTTATAAACATGTTTTGTTTTATATCCCCATACGTTTTTAGTAGTTTTCTCTCATTCTCCTTGCAATATGAAGAAATCAAGTAAGTGATTTTGATTTTATTTAGAACTTCTTTTATTCTGAAAAATTGTGATGATATTTTTACCGGAGCTTCATTTACTTTACAAATTGGTCATTTGTAATGTTGAAATTTATTGAGGAAACTTATAGACCCAAGAGGGCTAAGATTTCTTAGTTTGTAAGTATCACATTCTACCATATAAAAGAGCAAAGTAGATCGCCATAGAATTGATGTTTCTAGAGTGACTGACTAGATTCTTTTATCAATTTGGTATATAATTTGGAACTAAGGGTCATTGGTAGGTCATATAGAGAGGGAACAGTCGGTATTCTAGTAGTGAGAGACTAGAACCTAGCCACCACTACTTTATATGGAGACACCAACTTTAAATTAGTCAATTTTCTTTATAGAATCAATAGAAGTAAAAAATATTTTTGCTCCTATTTAACACAATACCACATTTAAGCTTCTAAACAAATATTGAAATCCTACACTGATAATGATTTATTGGCAAGGAGAAAATCTCTTTATATATATTTTCTAAAAACATTTCATTTAGTTTTAATTGTATTTTTTAGAAGTTAATAAACTTAATTTTCATCTTTTGATATTTATTGTTGTCTTATATAAAGGTTTCTTAAAAGTTAAAATTCTTGAATTTCATTTTTAATGTTTTTTGTTTTACATTTTCCCTGTGAGATTGATGCTGGGGTTTTTTAATAAAAACTCAATATTATTTGAGATAATACGTATAATTGCGTAGTAACCCTAGTGAGAAAACTATTTCTTTAAATTTTATCATATTATATTTATTCTCAATAGCCACTAAATATAATTTGGGTCAAGATTTTGTCATATCAAGGAATATAATTATCTACGTAATTGCATGTTGAGTTACTCATCTATGGTGAACTTTTGTTGCCCTAAGGTTAGAGGGACAAAACCTTATCCTATGACTATTGGCTGGAGCTCCAAGATGTGGGTCTAACACCCGTTGAAATGACAAGGATGCCACATGAAGGAACAAGAAAAGGAGGTTCAGCTACAAAGATGGAAAAGACCAACAAGAGAACTTACTCCCGATCTAGATCGTGGATCCTCTTAACACCCTAAGCATGCTAAACGAACACCTAAGCGAAGCTATGATGGGTCAGTCATATTGGAGAAGCACGGGGCTTCTCCTAGGGACATACAAGTACGATGCAGTTATCTATCACCATCCTAGGTGTGGAGGCCCTATTAACTATGTTTGGCTTATAGTTGTGCATGCGATCCATTTTTAAAATCAGCCTGAAAGCCATGCAAAAAGTAAGGATTGATTTTGAAAAAAATCTTGAAATTTTTAATCCAAAATTTTTGGATTTTATCAATCACTTATTATTAAGAATTTTAAGTAGGAAGAATTAGAATTTTAAGATATGTAATGAGCTTAGATTGCATTTTTTGCAAAATCCAAATACATATAAAAAAAAATATATAACCCTCAAAACATGCATGCCATCGAGGTGAAAACAAAAGGAAGCGCTCTAAAAGAATATATAAAGAGGACTAATGTCTCTGGACCGACAACATAATCCAAGAAAATTAGTAAAAGCGGTCAGACTCCGCATATACATACTCGGTCCTAAGTCTATACAAGAATTTAAAATTCAGGCTTAAGGTATGGAAGACAAGCTGACGCTCCTGGTCTGTGTCACGTTGTTGGGTGTTTCATCAGCCTCAAAACTCTTGCTCGTACCTTATTTTCATACATAGTCTCCTAGGACTCTAACAAATACATCCAAAAGAGAAAATTAAGGCTCAACCTGCATAAAATGGATGTTATTCGGCCATACCATGCAACATAAAATAACGAGTTGTGCCTTATAATTAATGGAGCTATGAGGCACCTGCAAGCAAAGTGTTAGAAAATATTACTTACCCCTCACCTCACTCCCTCAAAATAGCATCTGTATGAATGTGTGTACATATGCACAACAACTGAAGAAGATTTCCCAAATATACTATCACACACAACAACAATGCAAGCACACTGACAACAACTTTATATATGCTTAAAAATATAAGAATTTGATACTGCTTCTAGAAGATTTAAATCCCTAGAAACGGTGCAAAAAACCTGACAGCGACTTTATATATGCTTTAAAATACAAAAATTTGATACTGCTGCTAGAAGATTTAAATCCCTGGTAATAGCTCCTAAAACTTGACAGTGGTTAGATTTAATAAAGATGCGCAACGGCGCCAAAAACTTCACAGCGACTTTATATATGCTTAAAATATAAGATAAATATGGACAGATTTAATACTGCTGCTAAAAGATTTAATTCCTCAGCAACTGTACCAAAACTTAATTACAGTTATGGATTCGATAAAGATGGATGTATAAAATATTCAATAATTGTGTCACACTTATCAACACAAGTATACGTATCGCTCAAGTAATACAGGGCTCTAATGGAGTCCTTGATGTTGATCTACAGGGAGGTAATAATTAGAGCCTACGAACTAAGATTTAGAAAATCAATACTTAATCACAACAACATAGTTCAAATTGCATATTTGTCACTAATATGCAATTAAAATAAAAATGAAAATCAATACTTAATCACAACAATATAGTTCAAATTGCATATTTGTCACTAATAGGCAATTGAAATAAAAATGTAAGTTTAATAAACTCTTAATTAACTAATTCTACTAATAAAGTTTCTAATGTAAAGTTCAATATATAAGAAATTATCATTCTCCTTGTCAAGAAATATAAGTCAATGAATAAATTGAATCAGTTCGAATTTTATTGTGTCAAATAGGAGCATACCTATTCTTTACCATTTGGATCAGACATAAAGAACATTGACTAATCCTAGGCCTGGTTAATGAATCTACAACTAGGCTGGGATGATACCGGATCTCACTTCGGAGCTCCCACGTTCCCCTCGCCTGAGGGCTAACATCTACACTTCAACACCCAAATAATAGGACCGAATTAAGGATTTTAGTCTGTTACTCTAAAATCTCCACTTCTACACCCGATAATTTTTATTTCTCTATTAATTTGCACCCAACTTTCAAGGACTTTGACCTCCCTAAGTCTTCGATGTAATCTTCACTTTAGTTGTGGAACTCAACATATTTTAACAAATCAATTGGCCAGATTGAAAGTAAATTAAGATTGAAGTGAAAAGATCATCACAACTTCTTTAACATTCTCATGGCACAACCAATTCAAATCACCATTTCACAAAATCTCAAGACAAGGAGAGAGAGAAAAAACTACTCAGAACTCATGGAGAAGATACAAAAAAAATTGGAATTTCTATGTAAAAGCAAAGTCATACAAATTTCAATAAGTAAATACAACTTATCTCTAATTCCTCCACAAAAAAACTCCTCGAAGTTCCTCTGAATCTCTTCATTTCTGTACAGCACACAGAATTCTCCTTCGAGGCGGTAAGGAGGAAGAAATCTCTCACTTTCCTTCGACTCTTACAATCTCTCAAGGAATTCCTCACAATACTAACCACTCGCTACACTCTAATGGGCACCACAAACAACAAAGACTCTGCGGACACCCCGTGGACACCACTTTTTCGGTCTCCTAATGTTTCTCTTAAAGTTGTAGAAGAGTTTTCAAGAGTTGCCCAAGCATCCCTTCAAAAATCGTCCACATTCAATGCATCTGTTGAGAGAACCGACATGCTCG
The DNA here is from genome assembly GCA_002079205.1 of Phalaenopsis hybrid cultivar. Lineage (NCBI taxonomy): Eukaryota > Viridiplantae > Streptophyta > Magnoliopsida > Asparagales > Orchidaceae > Phalaenopsis > Phalaenopsis hybrid cultivar. The sequence goes on along the minus strand of JXCR01110225.1, from coordinate 387,597 downwards.
CAGTCAGCGGTCTTGATGGCGCCGTCGGCGGCCTTCTATAACATTTAATTATGGACTCTCGGGAAAAACTCGTCCTCGATGCCCAAGATCAAATCTTCATATTTTGGTCTTTCTTACTCCAAATTTGCTCCTTTTTGCATCTTTTTGCTCTAATGACCATAATTCAACATATCTGCAACAAAACATCAAAAATATCTTTCTTTAATGTGCAATATCAACAAAATCAGTGTAAAATAGGTATGAAAATCTCAACATATTTTCTTTTGGTCAAAAGACCCCAAACTTAACTATTACTTGTCCTCAAGTAATTTTAGTACTACATAAAAGTTATGATCTACTGTGGTAAAGTTTTAATTTAGAAATACTATAAGTTTGATTTAAGTAAATGCCATAGTGAGATTTTCAGAAAAATTTCAAGTAATTAAATTAACTCTGTAGATATAAGACTTTCTAGTCATCAAGTTTAAGAGTTCTAGATTTTTATTCATTTCAAGAATGGTTATATATTGTTATCTAGTCTTCAAGTTTAAGAGTTCTAGTCTTCTATTCATTTCAAGAATGATTATATGTTTAATACCAAGTTAATTAAAATATTCAAATGATAGGAACTTCATGAGAACATTACTAGTAAAAGATGTTATTCCATAGATATAAGTTCAAGACTAGGAACTTCATGAGAACACTACTAGTAAAAGATGCTAATCCATAAATATAAGTTCAGAAATGTGTTTAAGTATTCCTTTTAGGTAGGTCCAAGTGAAGCCAATTTTTGATTAGGCATCTCCTCAAGCTTCTCCTCACTTATATAGGTCCAAGTGAAGCCAATTTTTGATTAGGCATCTCCTCAAGCTTCTCCTCACTTATATATATGTATATATATATATTCATTTGAATTGCTTTCAATCCTATATATTTTTCTTTTCTTTTCCGGGATTGTTGCCAATCCCTTCTTTTTCTTTTTCAAGTGAAGATTACTATATCTGGATAGCCTTTAATAATTTTAACTTCACTTTTCTTTCCCTAAATTTGAAACTCAAAGCATTTCTTTACCTTATAAATATTTCAAAGTTCTTTTTCCTTTTTCAAGTGAGGATTACTATATCTGGATAGCCTTTAATGATTTTGAACTCCTTTCCCTAAATTTGAAACTCAAAGCATTCCTTTACCTTATAAGTATTTCATAGCTTTTACACTGTTGAGCCCCAATCTTCTCTTCTCAAATGAATTTCTAAGATTCTTAATATTTTAAAATATAGTTTTATTTACTTTAAATAGTTAACCATAGTCTTATTCTCTTATACTAAATATCTTAATCTAAAAAATTAAGTTTCCTTACAAAATTATTCCTTTAAATCTTAAATATTGACAAAATGTAGTTATCTGAATTAAATTTACTACTAGATCATATTAATAATTTTTGAAAATATTTAAATTGAGAACATATAATAGTTAATCTTTTTCTTTCCTCCCTAAATAATTTTTTAAAATATTGAAATAGAGGACATCTAATAGTTAATTTTTTTCTTCCCTCCAATATTTAAATAGTTATAAAAATATAGTTACCTGAATTAAATTCAATACATGAAATCATATAATTTTTGAAAATATTGAAATAGAGGACATCTAATAGTTAATCTTTTTCTTCCCTCCCCAAACATAAATTTTAAAAATATTTAAATTGAGAACATCTAATAGTTAATCTTTTTCTTCCCTCCCCCAAACTTGCATTTTTAAATATTTTGCAATTAATTCCGAAAATATTTAAATTGAGAACATATAATAGTTAATCTTTTTCTTCCCTCCCCAAAACTTAAATTTTTAAAAATGAAATGATACAGGTGGAAAGAAAAATTCTAAATATAAATCATACCTCAGTACTTTAGGCATTTTCATCTTTCTGAAATTTTCGCAGTTCCATCTCAAAATTTTTTCTTTAACTGGTCTGTAATATTAGGAGATTTCTATACATATAAAGCATTAGAAAATTTGTTTTGAAATTTTGAAATAAGTACAAAACTAAACATTATACAAACACAATATTTCACTAACACATCATAATACAATTTTATAAAGTACTAATCAGAGTCTATTATAACTACACATGCAAATTTCCACTACTGCGCTAAACATTTATAACAATAATTTAAAATTATCTAACTGCCAACATAAAATAAAATATAGAATAAAATGAAAGTACAAATAAACATACATCTATCTCTATCAAAAAATCACAAAACAAAAGTATATCAATCACTATCATATATCAAAATCCCATATTATATGGTGTCCAAAAGCCTTGAATCTCCCCAAATCCAAGATCTTCAAGCCCTAGATCAAAATTTTCATTTTTTAAGAGGAAGTGGATAATGAATAGTGGCAGTTGACTAGTCAAAATTGCGGTTAAAAGTGTTTTTTAGTATCTCGCCATCGGCTGGGTTGTCAGCGCCGTTGGCGAGCTCTATTTAATTAAATATCCTAAGTCTCACTGTCGGCGGTGTCGATGGCGCCGTCGGTAAGATTTTCAAAATTAGTTCAATTTCAGATTTTTGTGATTTTGATCAATTTCAAGCCTCGTCGACATTCGTTCAATCATTCTAAACAAAAGTTTAAGTGATTAAATGATGTACTAACACAAATAAACATTCACAACACAAAATATTACAATTATATATAAAATTCAAGGGTTACAATACACGTTACACGACACACATAAGTTTGGTATTTTCTCAACCTAAATACATCGATTCAGCATCGCAATCCAAGCCACAACACTCTAAATGTTGAAAACAAACATTTTATGCTCAATCTCAACTATATTGAGATCTAAAAGCAATATTCAAAAGTAAAGCAAACACATAAGTTCAAATTAAATCACACACATAGACATATAGATAGTAAAGTAAATCTACTACAAACTAACGATAATTTCAAACAAAAACACTATAATGGCAAAAAAAATAAAGATAACTGTGGGTTGCCTCCCATAAAGCTCTTGGTTTAACATCTTCAACCCGACCTATTCAGATATTATTCAAGTTGACTGACCATTAAAACCTCTTTAAAATTTGGTCTTTTACCCTCAAAATAAGGCTTTAATCTGTATCCATTTACTTTAAATCTATTTCAAGTCTTTTGATCTTCAATTTCAACAGCTCTGTAAGTATAAACTCGAGTCACAGTAAAGGGTTCCAACCAAAGAGACTTCAATTTCCTAGGAAATAACTTCAACCTTGTATTGTAAAGCAAAACTTCTTGTTCTGGTTCAAAGTTCTTCTGGTTAATCTTCTGATCATGCCATAACTTTAGTTTCTCCTTACAAATTCTGTCGTTATCATAAGATTCCTTTCTTAATTCTTCTAACTCATCATTTGTAACAATCTCTTCTCACTAGCATCTTTCAAATTATAATTGAATTCTTTAATCGCCTAATATGCTTTATGCTCTAATTCTACTGGTAAGTGACAAGTCTTTCCAAAAATTAGCCTATAAGGAGTCATTCCAATAGAAGTTCTATAAGCAGTCATGTAAGCTCATAATGCAGTATTCATTCTAGTAGAACAATCTACTCTATTAGGGTTTACAGTCTTCTCTAGTATTTGTTTAATCTCTCTATTCAAAACTTCAGCTAACCCACTATTCTGAGGGTGATATGAAGTAGAGATTCTATGAATAACATTAAACTTTTCTACCAATTTCTGAATGTATTTATTCATGAAATGGGATCCTCCGTTAGTGATAATCACTCTCAGCATTCTGTATCTAGTGAAAAATTTTTTCATTAAAAATCTTGAAACACTTTTAGCGTCACAACGAGGTAAAGCTTGTGCTTCAATCCACTTTGAAACGTAGTTTACCGAAACTAATATGTATTCCCATATGAAGGAATAAATGGTCTCATGAAATCGAATCCCCAAACATCAAAGATCTCAACTTATATCATGAAATTTAGAGACATTTCATTTCTTCTAGATATATTGCCTACTCGTTGGCATCGATCATAAGACTTTATGTATCTGTAAACATCTCTAAATAGAGTAGGCCAATACAATCTAGCTTGAAAATTTTATAAGCAATTTTATCAATTCCAAAATGTCCTTCAAGTTCAGAATCATGACATTTGTGAATAATTATGTTTCTTCATAAGGTACACATCTTCTCATAATAAGATCCTTACATTATTTATATAAATAAGGTTCATCCCAAAAATATGCTTTCGCATCATGAATGAATTTTCTTTGTTGTTGTAATGTTAGCATAGGTGGAAAAATATCACTTACAATATAATTAACATTATCAGCATACCAAAGTATTTTCCACTCATTAATATTATAGAGTTATTCATCAGAGAAACTGTCCATAATTTCATTGTCAGTGTCACATAATTCATGATATTCTAATCTCGACAAATGATCAATGTCTGTAATTTTATTGTCGGTGTCAGATAATTCATGATTTTCTAATCTCGACAAATGATCAAAGATTATCAGTTCCCTTTCTATCAATAACCATAAAATCAAATTCTTGCATCAAAAGTATCAATTTAATTAACCTTGGTTTGACATCCTTCTTTTGCATCAAATATTTAATAGCAGAGTGATCACTGTGCACAACACATTTAGCCCCAATTAAATAAGATCTAAATTTGTCAAAAGCATACACAATAGTCAGTAACTCTTTTTCAGTAACAGTGTAGTTAATTTAAGCATCGTTAAGAGTTTTACTAACGTAGTATATAACTTTAAATTTCTTATTAAACCTTTGTCCAAGAACAGCTCCAATAGCATAATCACTAGCATGACACATCAGTTGTAATGGTTTCTCCCAGTTAGGTGAAACTATTATAAGGGCTCGGTTTAGCTTTTCTTTTAATAACTCAAAGACATTTAAACAGTTTTTAATAAACTCAATTTTTTTGTCCTTTTTTAAAAGTTGGCATAGAGGTTTGGTAATTTTGGAAAAATCATTAATATAAAAAACCAACATGTCCAAGAAAACTTCTAACCCCTCTTACATTAGTAGGAGTAATTTAGATATAACTTGAATTTTTGCAGGGTCTGCTTCCATACCATTTTCCAAAATTTTATGTCCTAACACATTTAGATATAACTTGAATTTTTGCAGGGTCTACTTCCATACCATTTTCCAAAATTTTATGCCTCAACACAATTCCTCCTGCAATCATAAATTAATTTCTCCCAATTTAGAACAAATTAGTTCTTTCGCATAACTCCAAAACTTTTTCAAGGTAATTTAAGCATGCGTCAAATGATATTTTCGCATAACTCCAAAACTTTTTCAAGATAATTTAAGCATGTGTCAAATGATGTTCCAAATATAGAGAAATCATCCATAAATACTCGCATAACTCCAAAACTTTTTCAAGGTAATTTAAGCATGCGTCAAATGATGTTCCAAATACGTAGAAATCATCCATAAATACTTCTAATCCTCAATTCCTCCTGCAACCATAAATTGACATTTCTCCCAATTTAGAACTAAATTAGTTTTTTCACATAACTCCAAAACTTTTTCAAGATAATTTAAGCATGAGTCAAATGATGTTCCAAATACTAATACTCTAAAACTTTTTCAAGATAATTTAAGCATGCATCAAATGATGTTCCAAATACAGAGAAACATTAGTTCTTTCACATAACTCCAAAACTTTTTCAAGATAATTTAAGCATGCGTCAAATGATATTCCAAATACAAAGAAATCATCCATAAATATTTCTATTCCATCATCAATTAACTTACTAAATATAGACATCATACATCTCTGGAATGTTGCAGATGTATTACATAATCTGAAAGGCGTTCTTTGAAAAGCAAAAGTTTCAAAAGGACTAGTAAATGTTGTCTTTTCTCGATCCTCAGGAGCAATAGGAATTTGATGGTAGTCGGTGTATCCATCTAATGAAAAAATATTAGTGCCCAGCAAGTCTATTCAGTATTTGATCTAAAAATGGTAAAGGGAAGTGATCTTTCCTAGTGGTAGTGTTTAATTTTCTATAATTAATGCAAATACGCCACCCAATAACTTGTGTGATAGGTATTAGGTCATTATTCTCTTGTGCTTCAGCAGTCACCCCTCCTTTCTTAAGAACACAATGAATTGGACTTACCCAAGCACTGTCCGAAATAAGATATATAATTCCAGTGTCCAACCATTTCAGAATTTCCTTCCTGACTACTTCTTTCATCATTGGGTTTAATCTCCTTTGTGGATCAACTCTTGGTTTATATTGTTCATCCAATATAATTTTGTGCATACAGATCGAATGACTGATTCCTTTAATATCAGCTAAGGTCCAACCAAAAGTTTTCTTATATCTTTTTAATGTATCCAAAAGTCTTTGCTCTTGCAAATCATTTAGCTCTGAAGATATAATAACAGGTAATGTAGATTAGTTTCCCAGAAACACATACTTCAAGTGGTTAGGCAATATTTTCAACTCAATTTTAGGTGGTTTTATAATTGACAAAACTAGATTCTTATTAGCATTTCTTATAATGTCCAACATCTTAAATCTTTCTCGAACATAATCTAATTCTTCATTTTCTATTTCATCCAAAATAATTTCATCTTTGTCTTTAAAATCTTTTTCTCTTCAAAATATTCTTTAAAATGCTCGTTCAATAGATGTTCACTAATTTCCATGCTAAAATATTTATTATCTATTTCAACAACAGGGTATTTCATAGATTTCACAATGTTAAAAGTGACTTCTTGATCATTAACTCTCATTGTTAATTCTCCCTTTTGAATATCTATCATATCTCTTCGAGTAGCTAAAAAAGGTCTCCCTAAAATTATAGGTATTTCTTTATCTCCTCCATATCTAAAACAATAAAATCCACACGAAAGATAAATTTATCAACTTTTACCAACACATCTTCTATAACTCTCTTAAGATAAGTAACTGAACGATCTGCTAACTAAAGAGTTACAGAAGTAGATGAGACTTCTCCTAATCCTAATCTTTTGAAAATTGATGGAGGCATAAGATTAATGTTGGCTCCCAAATCATATAAAGCTCTTCCATAAAATCTTTCACCGATAGCACACGGTATAGTGAAACTACCTGGATCGTTTAATTTTTCAGAAAGCTTTTTTTGAATAATTGTACTACATTATTTGCTAAGTGTAACAGTCTCATTGTCAATGAACTTCCTTTTCTTGTTCAAATTGCACTGCACTCTTCGCTAAGTGCAACAGTTTTGTTATCCGTGAACTTCCTTTTCTTGTTCAGTATATCTTTCATAAATTTCACATAATTGGGCATCTACTCTAAAGCTTCTACGAAGGGAATGTTTACATCTTTCATAAACTTCACATAATTGGGCATTTGCTCTAAAGCCTCTACGAAAGGAATATTTACTGTTAATTTCTTAAGAATTTCTATAAACTTGGCTACACTCTTTACTAAGTGCAATAGTTTCATTATCCGTGAACTTCCTTTTCTTGTTCAGAATATTATAAATAGTGCAACATTTTTGTTATCCGTGAACTTCCTTTTCTTGTTCAGAATATCTTTCATAAATTTCAAATTGGGCATTTGCTCTAAAGCTTCTACGAAAGGAATATTTACCGTTAATTTCTTAAGAATTTATATAAACTTAGAAAATTATTTATCCTTTTTGTGTTGTTTCAATCTTTGAGGAAATGGTGATGGAGGTTTCTCCACAGTAATTTTCATTGGTGTAAGTGGATATTCTAAATCTGGGTATTCATGATCCTTTTCTTTTTCTATATCCACTTTCTCTTTTTCAGTTTCCATTTCTTTCTACACTCTTGTTTCAAATTCTTTTCCACTTCGTAATTGTATCGTTATTATCTGTTCTTTTCCTTGATCTTTAGGATTTGGTTCCACAGTACTAGGAAAAGTTTTTGATGTTCGGTTACTAAGAGCAGTAGCGATATGCCCCAATTTATTTTTAATATTCTTTATAGCAATTCCTTGATTTTGTAATTGGTTTCCTTAAATTTGTAATTGATTTCCTTGATTCTTCAACCGTTGACCCATGTTCAGTATCAGCTATTCCATAGACAACTTCTTTTCCTTAAAATGAGTGTTACTATTAAGTCCTAGAGGATAAGAAGGCCTATAATTAACATTTCCTAGGTTGGATGACTTTCCCAATGGGTTTATTGGGTTGTTTGCCCATTGTTGATTTATAGAAGAATTGTTATTCCAATTAAAATTATGATGATTCTTCCAACTACCTGGGTTATAATAGTTTGAATAAGGGTTGTTGGGTCTATTAATAACATTTAAAGTCTCATGTGGGGTTATAATAGTTTGAATAAGGATTGTTGGGTCTATTGTTAATAGCATTTAAAGTCTCATAAAAAGGTTGAACATCAACAAATCGCCCAGATGAATTTTCTTTCATCATAGTAGGTGTTGCAGAATAATTCATTCCACAATGATCTAATTTCTTTGATATTAAAGCAGCCTGCTAAGCTGAAATAGATATTGCATCAAAATCGTGGATACTAGCTACTCTTTTAGGATTTACCCTTTCATGCCATTGAAAATTGTTGGTAGCCATCTCTTCTATTAATGAATAAGCCTCATCAAAAGGTTTTTATATTAAAGAACCATCATTGAAAATTATTGGTAGCCATCTCTTCTATTAACGAATAAGCCTCATCAAAAGATTTTGACATTAAAGAACCACCAGCCGCATCATCTATAATCAATCTAAGAGATCTCACTAATTCATTGTAAAAAGTTTGAATTATCAACCAATCTGGTAACGAATGATGTGGGTACTTCCTATGAAGATCTTTAAATCTCTCCCAAGCTTCATATATCGACTATCAATCTGACAAAATGATGTTATGTCATTTCTAAGTTTAGCAGTTTTGGATGGAGGGAAATACATGGATAGAAATTTCTATGAAAGTTCTCCCCAAGTTCTAATAGATCTAGGTGCTAACGAATTTAACTACATCTTAGCCTTATCCCTAAGTGAAAAAGGAAAAAGTCTAAATCTGATAGCTTCGTTTGAAACTCTGTCATATTTAAAGGTAGCACAAAGTTCTAAAAACTATCGAGGTGTAAATTAGGATCTTCATTTGGTGTACCTTCAAATTGATTTTTTTGTATCATTTGGACAATAGCAGGTTTGAGCTCAAATGAATTAACAACTACATCAGGATTTTGGATAGATAAGTGAATTTCATCTGTTGTAGTATTCACATAATCTCGTAGAGATCTAGGTTGATATTCATTTTATATTCCTTCATTGTTCACATTGTTTTCCATTGTGTCAGGATTTCTATGTCCTTTTCTTACTTTTCTAATTCTCTTAACTGTGCATTCTAATTTTGAATCATAGGTATAAGATTTTCATGTCCAAATTTACACATACAATTGAAATTAGTACACAGAAAAATAGATTGCTAAATATGAAAATAAGTTGTAATTCAAGTAAAAGTTTTCTAATAGTCCTAATTTGTCCGTTACTCTAATTATGATTTTTGTTTAAATCTAATTTTTACTCCCGGCAACGGCGCCAAAAACTTGACAGCGACTTTATATATGCTTAAAAATACAAGAATTTGATACTGCTGCTAGAAGATTTAAATTCCTGGCAATGGTGCCAAAAACTTTACAGTGACTTTATATATGCTTTAAAATACAAGAATTTGATACTTCTACTAGAAAATTTAAATCCCCAACAACGACGCTAAAAACTTGACAGTGATTATAAAAAGATGTGTATATAATTATTCAATAATTGTAAAGTCACACTTATCAACGCAAGTATACGTATCACTCAAGTAATATAGAGCTCTAATGGAGTTNGCATCCTTCTCCTTGCCAAGAAATATAAGTGAATGGATAAATTGAATCAGTTCAAATTGTATTGTGCCAAATATGAGCATACCTATTCCTTACCCTTTGGACCAGGCATAAAGAACATTGACTAATCCTATGCTTGGTTACTAAATTTGCGGCTAGGCTGGGAGGATACCGGCTCTCTCTTCGGAGCTCCCATGTTCCCCTCGCCTGAGGGATAACATCTACACTTTAGCACCCAAATGATAGGACCGAATTGAAGATTTTAGCCTGTCACTCTCATCTCCAATTCTACGCCCAATAATTTTTATTTCCCTATTTATTTGCACCCAACTTTCAAGGAATTTAACCTCCCTAAATCTTGGATGTAGTCTTCACTTTAGTTGTAAAACTCAACATTTTTTAACAAATCATTTGGCCAGATTGAAAGTAAATTAAGATTGAAGTGAAAAGTTCATCACAAATTCTTTAACATTCTCATGGCAAAACCAATTCAAATCACAATTTCACAAAATCTCAAGCAAGGAGAAAGACAGGGAAAACTACTTAGAACTCATGGAGAAGATAGGACAAAACTTGGGATTTATATATAAAAGCAAAGTCATACAAACTTCAATAAGTAAGTACAACTTATCTGTAATTCCTCCTCAAGCAAACTCCACAAAGTTCCTCTGAATATCTTCCTTTATTTACAACACATAGAATTCTCCGTCGAAGCGGCAAGGAGGAAGAAATCTCTCACTTTCCTTCTACTCTTACAATCTCTCGAAGAATTCCTCACAATATTAACCACTCTCTACACTCTAATGGGCACCACAAACAACAAAGACTCCCTGGACACCCCGTGGACACCACTTTTTCGGCCTCCCAATGTTTCTTCTAAAGTTGTAGAAGAATCTTCAAGAGTTTCCCAAGCCTCCCTTCAAAAAATCGTCCACATTCAGTGCATCTGTTGAGAGAACCGACGTGCTCACCGTCGGCGGCCTCGATGGCACCGTCAGTGGCCTTCTAGAATATTTAATTCTTGACTCTCGAGAAAAACTCGTCGTCGGCGGCGTCGAGCTCGCCGTCGGAGCCCAAGATCAAATCTCCATAATTTTGGTCCTTTTTCCTCCAAATTCGCTCCTTTTTTCATATTTTTGCTCCAGTGATCATAATTCAACATACCTACAACAAAAGATCAAAAATGCTTCTCTTTAAAGTTAAATATCATCAAAATCAGTGTAAAATATGTATGAAAATCTCAACATATTTTCCTTTAGTCACACACTGAAAATCAAGAAGGTGAAACATGGCTAGCACAAGATAACACATCACATAACAATAGTCAATGGTGTTAAAAAGTACTACCTAGCATCATAAACCCTAACCTAACTCACCATCTAACGACAAGTGCATTAACCTAGTATCTAAGTGAATGGTAACTTGGGATATAGTGTAACTTTGATGGGGACGCCTTGCACGCCCTATCTTAAGAATCTAATGTATCTAATAAATGTCACCCGGGATGAATTTTAAAAGAGTTGGCCTTATATGGGGCCTAGATTGATACGTGCAAAGATTTTATAACACGATGAATGCAATAAGTAGTAATATATATATATATATATATATATATATATATATATATATATATTAAAGGAAATTAAATGCAATTCTATAGCATGCAAGGGTGGCACAAATTAGATCCTTTGGACCCTTAACGTGGTCATACTCATGTCAATCTCGATGACTAAACTTGCATTGCTCACTGGGATTGACCCAGCAAGCAATGCTCATTAAGGCATCACGACTGACACGGGGTCACTCTCCTAATGACCTGACTCACTATTTATGCGAACATATGAATGTAACTACAAGAAATCAGATCACACATTGGACAAGTGTAACGTGGGGCAATGACTCTGGTAAGGATGGGTGTGTCGTGGAGATAGGAGCCTGAGAAGAGGGTGTGTCAGGGCAGTAATGACCCGAAGGTGGGCATGCCGTGGAAACAATAGCCTGAGGAGGGTGTGCCAAGGTGGGAGTGACCTGAAGAAATGGGCGAGTCATTGGGGTAGTGGTTTGAAAGGGGTGTGCCAAGGCAGTAGTGACCCAGAGGGATGGTCATGCCATGGAGGCATCATCCTGAAGATGGTGTGCCCATGTGGCAGTGATCAAAGATGTGCAACTCATATAAATAATAATGCTTGTGTAGGCAAATACATGCAACAAAAGATGGAACATGCAAAAAACTAAGCATACACATGCACAACATGCAGTGGTGCAAGAGGTTGGTTGACCGAGTTGGGGTATCCAGTTGAACCTGTGTTGTACCAACCAGGCCAGGATGACAGATCATGACACAAGTGGTGTTGACCAGTCCGAGATGATAAATCAAATCACAAATAATATTGATCGGTCTGGGATGACTGGTCGAGGGATTAGTGGTGCTGGCTTTTTCAGGAGGACCGATTGAGGCACAAGTGGTGTCGTCATAAAGTGCAAAGTGTGAAATCATGGTTCAAGTGCATGGTATAAAGTGCAATACACGCATACACAAGCAAGTGATACAAAAGGTTGGTTTGGCAGGATCGTGGTGGCCGGTTGAAACAAAATGTCATGCCACTTGTACTGAGCCAGCCGGCGAAGGTATGGGTGGTGTCGATCAGTGTGGAACAACTGATTGTGGCCCAAGAGGTGCAATGTGCACGATGCAAGTTAAAACACATAGAATATGTACATGCAAGGATGAGTGAAGCTCGCACTAACGCCCTCACATAGGAAGCCTGGGTTTATATGTCTTGAATATGCGACCAAGATGTCCTTTGCTTTGATGAGGCTAGAGGGGAATTTCTCTTCGGGTCATTTGAGGGGAAACTCTCCATAACTATCATGAAAAGCTGTATGAATTTTTGGATTTGTGAAAATCTAGTAAGCAACTTGTTGACCTCACTTTTGGTTGAGGTTTAGTTTTCCCTCTTTAGTAACCTAGGGTCTAGCCATAGGATTTTCCTGATGACTATTCCTAGAAAACTAGAAAAGGAACCATCACACTTAGAAACTGTAAACTCTTCCTTGCTCAACTTGAAGTTCCACATTTTGATCCTAGCCTCTAGCACTTAGTAGTTGGGGTCAGTATGGGGGATCTCAAAGAGAGTCCTCATAGGACTGTTTGACCTTAGGGTCAACCCTGGGTGTTGGTTTGAAGCTAGGACACACACTTTCACTCACCTGCACATTACACTACCACTTACAACCTTAAACCCATAATTGTGCCATTGATCCCTTGAGCTTTTGGGAGACTCAAGTAGATGGTCCCCTAGACCCACTAACCCTAAGCTAGGGTTTAGCTAAAACCAGTACATAGAGGACCCACATAAGGATTTTTTTGGTCCATAGCTCATATATGGTTGTTGGCCTCCCAATTCTACCAAAATGACCAACTTTGCCTTTTGCCCCCCAATCCACCCAAATTACCTACGTACCCATGAAACCCCAAATTTGGCTAGAATTCTCAATTCATCCAAAATATCTATACATATTCAAAAAATCATTTCAAATCATTTGAAACTACCCAAATTGCCTAAAACCACCCAAAAATTCTAAAATTTCTAAAATACCCTCAAAATTTGCCAAAATTACAAAATAACCCTTAGCACCCCAAACTTTCCAAAAATATCCAAAACCACTTCAAATGTCTACAAAACCAATTTGGACCCTTCAATTGAACCCAATTTGACCAATTTGACCATTTTGACCAAAACCCCCAAATTGCCTTTAAAGGCCCAATTTCCCCAAATTCACTTCAAATGTCTATCAATTTTGCCCCATCCTCCACAATTTCAATTATAAACACAAATTAATCTTTCATATGACCAGTTTAAACCAAATCAAAGCTTAATTAACCCACATTTTGAGCTCAATTTTAATTCAAGTCAAACCCCCAATTTTGACCATATGACTTAACCCCACCAAATTGAACCCAATAGCCTACGCAATTTGCCACAATTTAAATTCTAAACTCTTTATAACAATTCTACACATCAAATAGGACCTTCAATATGCCTTGGTCAAGCCTGAATTTTACTCAATTTTAACCCAAGTCCAAAATCCCCAAATTTGCCTCAAATTGGCTATGTCTCCCAATTCCACCAAATTGAATGCTCTAACAAAAAAATTGGCACCCAATTTATGTTAAAAAATATTTATAATATTCATCTAGACCATTTTGAGCCATCAATTTATGCTTAGCCCAGTCTTAGTCCAACCTAGACCCAAGTCTAACCCAACACCCCCAAATTGACTAAATGCCCAAAATCACCCAAATTGAACCTACAAACTAATTCAAAATCACACCAAATCTTTTCTAAACTGCTCATTACAATCATCTTCTCAATAATGATCAATCAATTGAGCTCAATGTCATGGTTATCCTAACCCAAACCCAACTTCTAGCCATTTTGACCCAAATTGAACCCCTTCCCCGAAATTAACTTAGTCATGCTAAAGTCACAAAATTAAGGCCTCCACAGCCATTAAACACACTCTATTGACCAGGATTAATATACTTAAATGACTCAAGTGAGAAATGGACCAAGGGTCCCCTAATTTAAGGGATCTTACCCATTTTTGGGACTTAACCAAAATATCTCCTCCATCATCACTTGTCGTTGATGGTTAACCATAATTAACCCTCTCCTTGGCTCACCTGACCACCTGGCCACTACCCCTTGCCCTGCCAGCAAGCTTAGTGGCTGGAAAACTCAAAAATCGAGAGATACCACCCCTAAATCAAACCAATTTCAACCCTAGAGGCCAACTCTTCCTAATGGCTCCTTAAAGCTCCTCAACCCTCCACCTAAGCACCATTTTGCACCCATCATTTGGCTCTGGTGGCCAGTTCAAGCTCCTCTATTTAATCCTCCCCTCCATGGTAAAAGAGATAAGAGTTCTAAATTCATGGGGAAACTCTGCTAAAATCTCACCAGAGACTCTCCAAGCATCCCTAAGCTTAATCCAGCCATCCTCCCCCCTCTGCTTCTCACTGTGAGAGCCCAATTTTGAACTCAAACTTTCAGCTTAGACTAAGAAATCTCTTCACAATCCACCAAACTTAAATTAATTATGCACACAACATCCCTAAAGCAAGAGGAGTTGATTCCCCAACAAAGCCCCCCCTGAAACAACCTCTAGAACAGCTCTAGACCAACACCTAAAATCCACCTTGATCAAAATCATATCTTGACAATTTGCCAGGGCTTAAGACTTCATTTGAAGGTTTTTTGGACTCAACCAAAGCTACCAAAATCATCTGATTGAGGCCTCCCCTCTCAGATAAAGGTTATTGAGCTGTAACCTTAACCTGAGCTTATTTTAACTCTCCGTGTGTAATGACTCGATTTCATACTTGATTAATGACCAAAGGAAAATATGTTGAGATTTTCATTATTCTTTTATACTATTTTTAATGATATTGCACTTTAAAGAAATGTATTTTTGATTTTTTGTTGCAGGAATGATGAATTAGGGTCAATAAGGGCAAAAAAATGCAAAAGGAAGCGAATTTGGAGCAAAAAGGACCAAAATTTGGAAAAACTGCACTAGGGCGCCGACGGCACCCTCGAGGCCGTCGACGTCGAGAATTTCCTGAGGCTACAGGATAAATTCTCTAGAAGGCCACCGACGTCGCCATCAAGGCTTCCGACGGCGGGATCGACGGTTAGGTGACATGTACAATGCATAAGACCGGATTTTGGAGGGGTGCGTAAGCAACTCTTGGGAAAACTCATCCATATCTTTAAAGAGAACATTTTTGGCAAAAAATAGAGAGAAGATAGAGAGAAGAAGGAGGAGAAGATAGAGAGGAGAAGGAGGAAGAGAAGAGAAGAGGAGCAAACTTTTGGAAACTTGGAGGTTAGATAGGTTCCATTTGAGCTTGCTAGAGCGTGTAATT
>JXCR01110225.1:354556-371159 GCA_002079205.1 Phalaenopsis hybrid cultivar | reverse complement strand
ATGTTAGCCCTCAGGTGAGGGGAACGTGGGAGCTCTGAAGTGAGAGCCAATATCCTCCCAGCCTAGCCGCAAAATTAGTAACCAAGCATAGGATTAGTCAATGTTCTTTATGTCTGAACCAAAGGGTAAAGAATAGGCATGCTCTTATTTGGCACGATATAATTGAACTAATTCATTTTATCCATTCACTATAATTTCTTGGCAAGGAGAAGGATGATTTCTTATATATTGAATATCACAATTAAATGTTATTCGTTATCCTTAGTTACTATCTAAAATTATTATTGCCTATTAGTGACAGATAAGCAACTTGAGCGTTGTTGTAGTTGAAGTATTACTTTTTATTAAACCTTAGTCTGTAGTATTCTATTTCTTCTTGTGGGATCGATATCTAGGACTCCATTAGAGCTTTATATTACTTGAGCGATACATATACTTGTGTTGACAATCGACTTTAACATTATTGAATATTATATATATACATCTTTATTAAATCAAATATATATATAAAGTCGCAGTCAAGTTTTTGGCATCGTTGCTGGAATTTAAATCTTCTAGTAGCGTCATCAAATTCTTGTAATTGTTGATTTACCAAAAGGTCGGTCAATTAACTGTATAGATGTGTTTCTCTTGAGTAGATGAAGGTTTAGAAATAAACCTCATGTGATTTTATTGTGTTTAGATGAAGATCTTAAGGTTTTAGTGTGAACAACTTACGGGTAAGGTCACTTTAGGACGATAACGAAGAGTCGTCCGATCGCACGTTTATTTCATCAACAAAGGAAACCAAGTCGAAGAAACTCTTGGTGCGAAAAGGTAGGCTGTGTGGTAGCTGAGGTGGATAGCGGCATCGAATAGCGGAGCACCGCATGTGAGTTCAGAGCCATCGTAGGTTGAGTGGCGCCGCGTGGATAAGTAGAAAAATATGGATTTTTTTAATTCTTTTAAATGCCTAAACTTCAAAAATCCATATAGTTTTCTAGAAAAATGATAAAAATAAAATAAAAATACCCTCTTTCTCAGTGAATAGAGGAGAATAATGTGGACTAGAAATAAAAATTATTTTCTTTTTCCCTCATTCTTAATGAATTAAATACCCTATGGAGTATTTTAATTCATTACGATCAAAAATTGCTTACCATGGCTTGAAATTTTGTTTATTCCTCATCACATAGAAGATGTTCTCTAATTTTTTCAAGGTCAGAGGACATCTCTATGCTTCTAGCCCTAATTTTTAATCTAGGGTGGCCATTTTGGCTTATTTTAATTATATAAATCAAAATATCATTTTGAAAATTATGGGAATAATTTTAGTAGGTTTCTTGTAGTCAGAGAAGTCTAGGAAAAATATCATGATGTCTTGAATTATCTTGTAAATTTCAACATTTATTTAAATGTAAATATCTTGTATTAGTTTTAGTAAATTGTATACTTATCAAAAATTAATAAAATCAATCCCACATTGTTCATAAAAATCATGTCTATCCACTGTAAAAATTTGAAAATTATTTGATTAAGATCAAGTATTAAAGATGATTTTCTAAGAAACCTTGTATTTTTGCTCTAGATGTGCACTAACTTCAATTACCTTTGTCTCAAGTAAAGCCACGCTAGCCTCAATTTTGTTGATCTTTTCGCTCTTCCTTCAATACTAACGGCTAAGAAACCATTATACATCTCTTATGCACTCTGACTAATGAATTTCTTCCTCATGACCTCTTCCTTTTTCTTCAAATCCATCTCCATGAAGACATTTTCTCTAAATCTCTCTTTCTCTTACACTTTAGGGCTAAAAATGATTTTGGGCTGCAATTCCATCACAAAATTCTTCTATTTATATGCCTAAATCCTTCCAAAACTTCTAGGCACATCTTAAAACTGCCATGGAATGTTTTAGTTAACTAATTGGCGGTTAAAACTCCTAGAAATTGAATTTTGCACATGGTTTTTAACTCTCGCGCTTACACGTCAAATATTGGCGCTTAAGTGTGAGTGCCCAATTTCGCACCAGTCAACTTAACGTCTAATTTCTCATTCTAGCATGTCTAGATTACTAAATAAAGTTTTAAAATCATTAGTAACATATAATAGTCTCAAAAAATACTACCTCATGTTTTCCTAATCACACACAAACAACATTGAAAACAAAAGCACACTGATAACTATGGGTTGTCTCTCACAAAGCGTTTATTTTACGTCATCAACCCGATGTAACCAGTGCTTATTCTGGTTTTCCAAACATCATTTGATCATTAAATTTTTGTTGATCACCTACAAATTATGGTTTTAGTCTACGACCATTCACTTTAAATACTTTCTCAGTTTTAGGATATTTGATATCTACAGCTCCATAAGGATAAACTTTGATCACAATAAATGGGACCATCCACCTGGACTTAAGTTTGCCTAGAAATGTTCCTAACCTTGCATTATATAGCAAAACTTGTTACCCTGGCTGAAAATTTTTAGTAACAATCATTCTATCATGCCACATTTTCATCTTTTCTTTCTATATCTTAGCACTCTCGTAAGATTCCTTTCTTATCTCTTCATGCTCATTTAATTACAATAATCTTTTCTCACCAGTATCTTTTAAATTATAATTGAATTGTTTAATTGCTCAATATGATTTATGCTCTAGTTCAACTGGTAAGTGACAAGCTTTCCCAATTATTAGCCGATATGAGGACATTCCTATAAGAGTTTTGTATGTAGACCTATAAGCCTGCAAAGCATAGTCAAGTTTGACTAACCAATCCATTTTTATTGGATTTATAGATTTTTCATAATTCTTTTAATTTCCTGATTGGAAAATTCAGTAAAACCACTTGTCTAAGGATGAAAAGCAGTAGAAATTTTATGGTTTATATGATATTTCTTTAATAATTTCTCCATTATGGCATTTCTGAAATGACTCCCTCCATTATTTATGATAACTCTCGACATCCCAATTCTACAAAATATGTTTGTTTTCAAAATCTTGCAACATTTTGAGCATCACATCGAGGTAAAACAACAGCTTCTATCCATTTGGATACATAGTCCATTGCTAGCAAAATATATAAATTTCCGAAAAATGGTATAAATGGTCCCATGAAAACTAATCCCCAAACATCAAAAATTTCTGAAAGATGGTATAAATGGTCCCATGAAATCTAATCCCTAAATATCAAATATAATTGACGGTCATCTCATTTTTGCAAGAAATATTGTCTACTTATTGATATTTATCACAAGTTTTGATATGAGCATTAACATCTCTAGAGATAGTAGGCCAATAGAATCGAGATTTTAAAATTTTGTAAGTTGTTTTATCAACACCAAAATGTCCCCCAAAATCAAAATTATCACATTTTTGGATAATTTCATAAGTTTCTTCTAAAGGTACACATCTTCAAAGAATCAGATCATTTCCTTGTTTATATAAAAACGTGTCATCCAAAAAAAAGTCTTAGCTTCAGAAATAATTTTCCTCTTCCATTGGTATGTCATTCCATAGGACATAATATTACTTACCAGAAAGTTCAGAAAGTTGGCATACCACGAAAGACGCCACTCATTAATACTATACAATTTTTCATGTGGAAAATGTTCTTTAATTTCTTTTTCAATATAGAGTGGTTTTTCTAACTCAAGTATGGACAAATGATCAGCAATTTGATTTTCAATTCCCTTCTAATCTATTATTATAAAATCAAATTGTTGCGAAAGAAGAATCCATCTTTAAAGTCTAGGTTTAACGTCCTTCTTTCTCATTAAGTACTTAATAGCAGAATGATATGTATGCACTATGCAATGAGTTCCAATTAAATATGATCTAAATTTATCAAAAGAATATACTATTTTTAATAACTCTATTTCAATTATTGTATAATTAATTTGGGTTTCATTAAGAGTTTTACTAGCATAATAAATTTCTTTGAAAATTTTATCATATCTTTATACTAAAAAAGCTCTAATAGCATAATCACTAGCATCACACATCAGTTCAAAAGGTTTTCCCCAATATGGTGAAACTATAACTAGTTGAGTGGCTAATTTTTGTTTTAATAACTCAAAAGCTTTTAGGCACTATTCATAAAAATTGAAAATTGCATCTTTCTCCAGTAATGGCATAAAGGCTTAGCAATTTTTGAAAATTCTTTAATATATCGTCTGTAGAATCCATCATGTCCTAAAAAACTCTTAATTTCCCTTACATTTGTTGGATAAGGTAAATTAGCTATCACTTGAATTTTAGCAGGATCTACTTCCAAACCATTTTCTGATGTTTGATGTCTTAATATAATTCCTCGTGCTACCATGAATTGACATTTTTCCCAATTTAGGACTAATTTTGTTTCTTCACAGCACTTAAGAAATTTTGATAAATGTTCTAAAAATGAGTCAAATGAAGTTTAAATACTAAAAACTTATCCATAAAAGTTCAAATACTAAAAAATTATCCATAAAGACTTCAATCCCTTTTTTAATTAAATCACCAAAAACTGTCATCATACATCTATGAAATGTAGCAGGGCATTACATAAACTAAAGGGCATTCTTCTAAAAGAAAATGTAACATAAGGACTGCTAAAAGTTATTTTCTCTTGATCCTCAGGAGTTATTTGAATTTGGTGATAACCAATATATCCATCGAGAAAATAAAAGTATTTATGCTTAGATAGCCTATCCACCATTTGATGTAGAAAGGGTAGTAGAAAATGATCTTTCCCAGTGGCAAGATTTAATTTTCTATAATCAATGCATATTCGTCATCTTGTGACTTATCTAGTAGGTATTAATTCATTAAGTTTATTCACAGTCATAGTTACTCCTCATTTCTTAGGAACACAATGAATTTGACTAACTCATGCACTATTTGAAATAGAGTATATAATTCCAGCATCTAACCACTTTAAAATTTCCTTCTTTACTACTTCTTTCATAACAGGATTCAATCTCTTTGAGGATCAGCCCACGGATATGCAGTTCTCTTCCATATGAATTCTATGCATACAAATTGAAGGACTGATTCCTTTAATATCAGCTATTATCCATCCAAAGGCTTTCTTAAAATTTTTCAAAATTTTCATCAATCTTTCTTCTTCTTTCATCATTAACTTTGACAAAATTATAACTGGTAAAGTAGAGAAATCACGTAATAAGGCATATTTTAAATGATTAGGAAGTAACTTCAACTTAAGTTTTGGACATTTTTCTCTAGATGGACAAAATGATTTATATTTTTCTATCGTGTCTAAAATTTTAAAACTTTTTTGAACATAATTTGAATCTTCCTTAAAAAGATCTTCACATTGATCTAATTTCTCTTATTGCTCGTGATCCAAATCTTTTACTTCAGATTTTTCTTCATAATTAGTTTTGAAATGACATTCACTCAGATATCTTAAAACAACCATTCTATAACATTCATTATCTTTACCTTTTGCAGGATATTTCATTGATCTTGAAATGTTAAAAGTAACAGTTATATCATTAACATGCATTGTTAATCCCCATTTCAGTACATCTATCATTACTCTTCCCTTACCAAGAAAAGGTATCCCCAAAATGATAGGTATCATTTTATCTTCCTCCATATACAGCACAATGAAATCAACAGGAAAGATAAATTGATCAACTTTCACAAAGAAATCTTCTATAACTCTTTTAGGGTATGTTATCGAACGATCTGCTAAGTACAGAGTTATAGTAGTAGGTGTTGTTTCTCATAATCCCAATCTTTTAAATATTGACAATGGCATAAGGTTAATGTTTGCACCTAAATCATATAAAGCTTTTCCATAAAACATGTCTCCTATCGCACATGAAATAGTAAAGCTACCAGAATTTGTATGATTTTCAAGAGCTTTTTCTGAATGATTGCACTGGACTCCTCACTAAGTGTAACATTCTCATTATCATCAAACTTCCTTTTCCTATTTAGGATATCCTTCATAAACTTTACATAGCTTGGCATTTGTTCTAAGCTTTCAACAAATGGAATATTAATTGTAAGCTTCTTAAAAATTTCCATAAATTTTAAAAATTTCTTATCTAACTTCTGTTGACAAAGCATTTGAGGAAATCGAGGTGATGGTTTTTTCGAATCAATTTTCAGTGGTGAAATTGGTCTTTCAGAATCTTTTTGGAGCATCTTTCTTTGATTCTTCAATTTCTTCTCTCTCTACCTTAGTTTCTTTTTGAATCCCAACAAAAATATATGCATTTTTAAACCCATATTTTATACTCATTTTTGGTGATATTGCACTTTAATAGAAGGTATTTTCTATGTTTTATTGCAAGTTGTTGATTTTGAAGACATGCACAAAAAGGAAGCAGAAAGGATTGAATTTAGAACAAAAATGGAAAAGTTAATAATTTTTTCAGCGCTGACGGCGACAGACTGGACGTCGACAGTGTCGTTTGACAAAGGCGAATGAACTAAATAGATGGCCTATGGCGCCGACGGCGCCACTGTTGGTGCAAAGCCTGTTTCTAGAAGATTTGAGAATTTGGACACTTTTGGAAGAGTTTTTCGATGCACCTATTGGAGAACCGACCTAGGCTCTATTTAGGGCCGAAATTTGATCAGAAACCCCCCCTGTCCTTCGCACCATTTCAACTTCGTCCACTCAATTTTTTTTCTTCACACACCTACTTTCCACGCCATTTCACACCATTAGTGAGTTACTATTTTTATAGTTTTGAGTTTTTGTTGTGAGTTTAAATGTGAATTCTTCTCTAAGAAGTCTTGGAGAGAAAGAGAAATGAGAGATTTCTTCTTCCTACATTTCCTAAGAGAGGCTACAAAGGATTTGCTTTGAGAAAGAGCTTCAAATAAATGCTATTTTTTATTATTTTTGTATGAACTCTCTTTTATATATGAAATTTGAGTTTTGTTATATCTTTCTCATGAAATCTAAGTAGATTTCATTATCTTTCTCACAACTCTGAGATATGGTAAAATGAAGAGATAATGTGGACGTGCCAATGTTAAAATTTAAAATAAATTGTGATGTTTTTTCAACTCCGCTCTTAATTTACTTTTCAATCTGGTCAATTGAATTGTTAAAATATGTTATGAAACATATGATCCAGGAAATGGAGTATGAGTTCTACAACAGAGTGAGAATCACATTTAAGTCCTTGAAGGAGTATTTAGTTCATGGAATTAAGTGCAAATAAATAGGGAAATATTCTTTGTGGGGTGTAGAACTGGAGATTTCTTGGGAGACAGACTAAAAATCCCCAATTCAATCTTAGTGTTAAAAAACTAAAGCGAGATTTACACTTCAAGGGAAGGGAAGTGAGAGCTCTAGAGTGAGAGCAAGTAAGCTCCTAGCCTAGCCACAGATTTAGGGACTAAACATAAGATTATCCAATGATTTTCTATAACACTGAATTAGGGTAGAGAATTAAAATTTCTCCTATTTTGCACAATACATATTTAAACCTTTTATCTCATCTCATTTCACCAAAAACTCATTGTAGTGGGAAATATGTTTTTTTCATATTACAAAACTTCATCACATAAATATAAATTAGTAGTTATTAATTTTAAAACCTGCTTTTAAACTCTACTAGTAGTAAATAATTTAGCTTTGATAATATCTTAAACTTTCGAAATTAGTGATAATAATTTTGTTTAATTTTTGTAAATTTCCTAGTTAATTTATACTTTCAACTTTAAACCTTCCTCAAGGGATCAATATTTGGGACTTAAACAGAAAGTCTTATATTACTTGATAAAGATACGTATACCTGCGTAGAATCCCAACTTTAAGTGCTTAATGTTATTATTCATAAAATTCCACATCAAGTTTTTGATGTAGTTGTAAAGCGGAGTCAACTTTATAAATTTTACACAACTATATTTTTCGGGATCAAACCCTACCTTCTAACTCTCTTCTACTTCTAAGTTGAATGGCTTTTACTTGCTCTTTATTCTGTTCTTTCGGATTTGTTTCAGTGTTATTAGGAAGTGTTCCTTGGGATCTATTAGTTAATGAATTTGTGATTTGTCCAAGTTGATTCTTAATATTTCTAATTGTAGCTCCTTGACTTCGTAAATGATTTCTCATTTGTAACACCACTTCTTCTATAGATAACTTGTTATCCTTTAATTTTGGTATTGTTGAAATCTGGAGGATAACTAGATCTATAATTATTATTCCCTTGGTTGTTTCAGTTTCCCAATAGGATTACTTTATTGTTTTCCCATTGTTGATTCTTATCACCCATAGTATTATTCTAATTAAAGTTGGGATGGTTCCTCCAACCTGGATTATAATAATTTGAATATGAGTTATTCTGCTTGTTATTTATGTCATTCAAAGTTTCTAATGATGATTAAGAATCTACCGTTTGGCCTAATGAAATCTCTTCAATCATAAAAATCGGTTGAGAAAGATTCATTCCAAATTGGTCTAACTTCCTTGAAATTGCAGCAACTTGATTTGCTAAGATATTAAATACATCAGATTCATGAATATTAGCTACTTTCTTTAGATTCACCCACTAAGAAGGCCATTGAAAATTATTGGGAGTCATTTCTTCAATTAAAGCATAAGCGACATGAACCAGCTTTGACATCAATGAACCACCAGCAGTGACATTTATAATATATCTAAGACACCCAACTAATCCATTATAAAATTTGAATTATTAATCAATCTGATATAGCATGGTGTGTGCATTTTCTTAAGAGTTCTTTAAATCATTCACTTGCTTCATAAATTGATTTCCCTTCGAACTGATTACAGGATGTACTATCATTTCTATGCTTCTCAGTTTTTTATGGTGAAAAATATTTAGCAAGGAATTTTTGTTCTAAATCATCCCAAGTTCTAATTGATCCAGGTGCTACTGAATTCAACCATATCATAGCTTTATCCCTCAGTGAGAAAGAAAATAAACTAAGTCTTATGGAATCATTTAATACACCATCATATTTAAATGTAGCACACAATTCTAGAAACTTGACAAGATGTAAATTTGGATCTTCAGTTGGTGATCTCCCAAACTTATTATTTGATACTATTTGGATAATAATAGGTTTAAGTTCAAATGAATTAGGCACTACAGTAGGTTCTTAAATACTACAATGAAGTTCATCTACTATAGGGTTGACATAATCTCGTCAATGTCTAAATTATTGATGAATTTCGGCATTTTGATCATTTTGGTTTGTCATTTCTGTAATTCTTTTAGATTTTTCAAAATTTTTAATTCTTTTTGCTTTTTCTAATTTTCTTAGTAGTTCTTTCTAATTCAGAATTATAGGGCACTAGTCTTTCAGAATCTGAACTACGCTTACACTAACATAAAATAAAATACACAAAAATAAAATACTATAATAATATATTCCTACAGTAACTCTTAAAGATTAAATAAGACTTTCTAAAATATAAATTTGCTTTCAATCAATTCCCCAACAACAATGTCAAAAACTTGATCCCGACTACTGTTTAAATGCAACAGTATAACATTGTCTTCAATTATATTTTTCACTTATATTTCTTAATTTTGCAACAATACCAAAAACTTGATCCTGGAGAAAATAAGAATTTAAAATTTTAATTTATCTATATATTGGGATACTACACAAGTATATCTATCATTATAAAGTAATATAGGACCCTTTTATTAAGACCTGAATATCAAAACCACGGAGAATTTCATAATATTCACTATTAAATAGCAAACTTTCTATTTTAAAAAGATAATTACTTAAACTATAGATGTTTTTACAGTAATTAAAATTCAAATCTTTTTGGTATTTTTTTATATTTTGATACAACAATAAAAACTTCTAAATATAACTTGAGTTTATGCAAAATAAAAGCACTTAATATGAAAATATATTTCTCCTTATCATGAATTAGTAATAAGTATAAGATCTCTGTTGTGGAAGTATGTAATTTGTGCTGTGCCAAATAGGAGCAATATTATTCTTTACCCTTACTAGAGATGTTATAAAGAATATTGACTAATTTAAAGTTTGGATATGTATGAAGACCGGCTAGGTAGAGAACATACTACTCTCACTCTAGAGTTCCCTCGGTTCCCTCCACTTGGGGCTAACATCTCGTATCATAACCTAAAATAATAAACCAAGCTGGGGGCTTTAACATATCACTTTAAAGTCCTCTAAATTTACACCCTTCAAAGATTATTTCCCTATTTATTTGTATTTAATCATATGAACTACATTCTCATTCATACAACCTCATGTGATTCTTTCCAATTGTTGACTGACACTCATATGAACTACATTCTCATTCATACAATCTCATGTGATTCTTTCCAATTATTGACTGAGACAATACCAGTCTGGTTCTTACAAGTTCTCACAAAAAATTTTAACATCTGGAATGGCTGAATCAAGAAGTAAATGAAGTGCATGGATTTGAATCATCACAATATCTTCCATCATTGAAGATCAATACTTTTCACAACTTCCATCCAAAACTTAATTCCTTATCATTTTAAGAAGTAAGATGAAGAAAATTACTCAGAATCCACGTTGAAAACAAAACCACACTTTAGTTTAAAAGAAGAAATCATTGTCAAAATAACAACAAGTCTCAATTAAAACCAAAAGTAGTCTCTAAACAAAAAGATAAAAACTTCTCAATTCCTCTACCAAATTCTTGATGTTCCTTTGATTTTCTTCTCTTTACAATCACTCAAAATAAAATAACAAAAAAGATAAAATAAAAGTAAAAGTGGCGCCTGAAAATCTCTCTGAACTAACTCCCCAAATGAGAACTTTCAAAACTTTCCAATACTTTTAGGACCTCTTTCAAAGTCCCAATCTTCTTTCTTTTATAATTTTCCAAAAGCTGCCTTGGTTTCTCTTCAAAATATGTCTAGATTCAATGTATTTCCCCAAGAGATGCATCCTTTCGTGATAATTTTCGTGTGGTTATAACCACCTATTAAGCCAATGGGTGCCTCAAAAACCTCTTCAAAATTCACAGAAACCAAATTTACTAGTCCAATAACTGCCACTGGCGCTTAAGCGCGTGGCCCCTGACGCGGCCTTCTTTGTTTAACCGGCGCTTAAACACCAGATTTGAAGCTTAGGCGCCAAAACTCTTTTGCACATTTTTCACATTTTTTGCTCCAAATTTGATCATTTTTCACTCCTTTAAGCATTTTTCACCCTTTTTTATATGTATTTGTAAGAAAAACACAAAAATATCTTCCATTAAAGTGCAATATCTGAAAAATATGTTTAAAAATGTATCTAAAAATACTATATATTTTAGGTGTATCAAGCTCCCTAGCAACGGAGTTAGTGACGATACCTTTTATAATGTGAAGGATATCAGCACGAGTGGCTCCCTCTTTATTGACCATTCATTGAAATAAAAAATGTAGTGGAGAATAAGGTTCTTCTCTTCCTTAGGTTGGATTGAGGAGCTAGCACTAATGGACGAGGGGGCAACCGAGCAACCACTCGGGCATCCTCCTCTCCCACGGCCATTGAAATGGACTAGAAGTGGCAAAATAAATAGTTCAATTTCATTGTCGAAATTTCATGTAGCCTCGATCTCCATCTTCTCGGCTTCCATCCTGTGGCAGTGATGCTTCCTTTTTAGTTTTTTTTTTCTATTCCTCCTCTGAGTTTTGGTCAGAGGAACTGCATGACAGGAAGACCCTACCTGAAGCCCAAAAGTTGGTCAAGTTTCAGTCTTGGGAAAAATGACCACACTCTTTAGCTTTTTATCCTGAGGTGGACCTAACTTAGTGACAATGGAGACTCTAGCTGTAGGGGCTAAAGTAGGGGAGGCAATCGACAAAACTGTTGTCTCCCTCGCCTTTCTCTTTCATGGAGAAAATTCATTCTTAAATCATAAGGAAAACTTCAAAAGAGAGCAGTGACTAGCTATCGCCCGAGAGTCCACAGAGGTTATAACCAGCCCACTAAAGGTCATCTCAATGTCATCAAAGCCTAAAATGAAACGGATCACATTCATTACATCAAGCTCAGCCTGGTCCATGGTCTGGCTTTAGCTGGACATAAACGAGAAAATCAGCTTACGTGACATCTTAATCATTTTTAAGAAAATTAAGTTGACTACTATCAAGAATCAAAACTTGAGATTTCGGTGTAACCTCGGAAGTCAAGTGAAACTTTAGTTCTATGTGGACAAAATAAGATCATTAGCACGCACCCCAAACATAAAAAGAAAAGGGACTAAGAGACCTCAAGTACAGAGACACTCCTGCCAAAAAATAATTTGGTAAAGGATTTACCTACGAGAAAGAATGCTGAAAAAATAAATTTCAATAGAGGACCGAAGCCCCAAAGAGAATTGAGAAAGAATGGAAGTTCATCCACTGTCAAAACTAACTCAAAGTAGGACCTTTAAAACCCTTAATGAGGACACACAAGATGAAATTGGCCATAAAAATCTAGATCGGAGATGTCCCAAACATATCGGGATTGACCCAACAACAAAAGGGGACAAACCAAAACGACATTCTGATACAGACCCCTTTATCAAGAATAACTCAACAGACGAATGGTAGCTTCACATATATGAGGTATAAGCACACTACCGATAAAAAAAAAAAAAGTTTAGTCATCTGTTAAAGATGGAGAGAGGAACCATCCCCAGTGCAGTCTACAGAAAAAATGTCAGCACGTGGATTGGTTGTGAGAGAGAAGACCACACAGAGGAATTTTGAAATTTCTCACTTAGGGTCAAATGCGACATCAACGAACTGTATATTTTTCTCTATTTATTTAGCCTTTGGTCAAAATTTTCAATACGTTTGATCAAGCAAATTAATTCCTATGGATTTTGGAAGCATAGGTAATTTAAAACAGTTTTTTTTTTTATGGAAAAATACCCTGTATTCTTTTATTATGCCTCAGGTGATTACAATAATTAATTAATTGCCTTAACTAAGATTTTATGAGATAATTGAGAAAAACGCCCCAAATTGACCTCAAAATAATCTATAAAAAATCCTGAAAGTCTCTTACGACCTAAGAATCTTTCAATAAAAAATTTAGTTCAATACTAAGCCAAATTAAATATTAATTTGAGTTTTATTATTTTCGATATTTACCAAATTAAGCCTAAATTATATTATATAAATTAACACTTCAATTTTTAAGATAGTACTCATCGAGCCGAACCTTTACTTTATTTATTTATATTTTTATGATTTTTATTCATTTTTTTATGATCTTTGAAGATTAACATTACTTAATGAATATGCTTAAATCATTTTTATGCTTTATTTTCACCACGTCAGCAATACCGACACATGTCATTAGTTGATTGGAGATGCGATTAAGCATGGGCCACTGTTTTAAATATATTATTATCTTTTATTATAGCCGTCCATTTAAATTAGAGGANTATTTGAAAATCAAAATAGGGGTATTAAATTGATTAATTATTGACTTCAAAATTCACCAATCCTCTAAGTCTAGGATCATTTAATTTTAATAAACTTCCAAATTTTAATAATTTAGAAATTTATTGATCTTAATTAAGAAAGTGCAATTGGTTTCTATCAATTGACAGGATCATTTAATTTTAATAAACTTCCAAATTTTAATAATTTAGAAATTTATTAATCTTAATCCGATCATTTAATTTTAATAAACTTCCAAATTTTAATAATTTAGAAATTTTTAATCTTAATTGAGTAATTTTAATACACTTCCAAATTTTAATAATTTAGAAATTTATTAGTCTTAATTAAGAAAATAAGATTGGTTTCTACCAATTAACCACTTTGTGTTTCAAGCATCTNTCAAACATCAAGTAAATTGATTAAGATTAGAGGTTACCCATTCCCCTCCTTGAATTAAGCCTAAATGTTAATTAAGGCAAGATTTCCAAAATTACACATTTGCCCTTAAGGCTCTAACACTTCATAATTTGTCAAATTAAATTCAAATGACTTTGAAATTTTTATCCTACCTCATTCATGGGTAACTTGAGACATCAGAGGAGAAAATATGATTTTTCAAAATTTGATTTAATTTATATAATTATTTTAATGCAAAAATAGGATTTTTTAAAGAAAATTCCTAACTTGACCAAGGTAAAATATAATCCCTTGAAATTTTTACTAGAGGTAGACCTAGACCAGAGAAGCCTTTGGATAAGATTCCTTTTTCTTTTGATTTTTTTGTGATTTATTAGAATTATTTTAATTTATCGGCTATTTATTAAAAATAAAATATTTTAGGAGGTGAAAATTAAGTTTTGTACTTTTGAAAAATCTCTCTAAGGTCAGAGAACTTAGAGGAGTAAATTTTATATTTTTTCTATTTTTTTCTTTGGTTTATTGGAATTATTTTAATGAAAATTCATATTTAGCCTTTTAAAAAAAAAACTATTTTTTAAGCTTTGAAAATAAATATCTTTAATTAGAAAATCAGGAAAAATATTCTAATTGTTCCTAAGTGTTTAGGAAGCAATTTAGATTATTTCTATGAGTTTTATTATTTTTATGATTTTTATGAATTTTTTTAATTATTTAAGTGTTTAAAATAGGCTAAAAATCAAATTTTTATCTTAAATATCATTTTTTTTAGAAAATACCCCTGATCACATAGAACTCAAAAAACTAAGTTTCATAATTTTATGAGTTAAATTTTTGATTTTTAGAAATCATTCACAGAGAACTCAAAAAACTAAGTTTCATAATTTTTTGAGTTATAGTTTGATTTTTAAAAATCATTCAAGTGTGAACTCAAAAAACTAAGTTTCATAATTTTTTTAGTTATATTTTGATTTTTAAAAATCATTTAAGTGTCAAGAAACTAAGTTTCATAATTTTTTGAGTTATATTTTGATTTTTAAAAAATCATTCAAGTGTTAAGAGTGGATATTTATCTTTAAAAATCAACTTAAGTTATCAAATGAACTCAAAATATTTTGAACTTTTTATAGTGAGTTCTCTAGATCATAAATTTATCTTTAAAAATCAATTTAAGTTATTAAATGAACTCAAAATATTTTGAAACTTTGATGACTATCTTTAAAAATCAAGTTAAGTTGTCAAATGAACTCAAAATAATTTGAAATTTTTATGATGAGTTCTCTGGTCAAATGAACTCAAAATATTTTAAAATTTTTATGATGAGTTCTCTGGATCATAAATCACAGCGGAGATATGATTTTTAAAAATCATTTAAATGTTAAGAGTGGTATTTGTCTTTAAAAATCAATTTAAGTTATTGATTTTTTGAGTTATATTTTGATTTTTAAAAAATCATTTAAGTGTTAAGAGTGGTATTTATCTTTAAAAATCAATTTAAGTTATCAAATTGACTCAAAATATTTTGAAACTTTTATGATGAGTTCTCTGGATCATAAATCACAGTGGAGATTAAAAAGCAAGTCATTTAAATGTTTGTGAATGATGAGTTCTCTGGATCATAAATCACAGTGGAGATAAAAAATCAAGTCATTTAAATATTTATATTTTCCAAAATTAATTATCTTAGTGATTTAGTATTTGGAAAATTTAAGGATACTTTGAATGGCTTGACTTATGAAATTATTTCCAAAGGTTTCTCTGGTGATCGTAGATTTTTCAAAATTTTCTTAGGATTTAATAACCAATATGCTAATTTCCATGATTATTTTTAGGAAATAGTATGGAAGATATTGAAAAATATGGATCTCTATATAGGGACCTCCCCTGACTTTTGAAAAATCAGAGAATGTTTTCCCTTACAGAGGCTACAATATGTCAAAATTTCAAGCCATGGTGATGTGTCAATATGCATGGAGAATCAAATGACTACACNCTCCTTACTTTCTTATGGAGGTAGGCTAACTTTACTTAAGAGTGTGTTTCACACAATCCCTTTATATGCTCTTCAAGTTTTACAACTGAAAAAAAAACACTCTTATTACTCTGAAGAGGCTTTTTAATAAATTTTTTTGGGCCCAAAGCAACCAAAGGAAAATATGGTCTGCTTGGGATAAAGTTTGCAAACCCCTCTTTGCTGATGGACTTGGATTTAAGAACCTCAACCATATTACAGAAATCAACATGTGTAAACTTTGGATTAAATTTTGTATGAGTAATTATTTATGGGCTCAATTTCTTCATAATAAGTATTGCAACCGGGTCCACCCCTCTTTTGTTGAATGGAAAAAAGCGGAAACCAAACTTTGGAAAGCTTTAATTAAAGTTAGACCTATTGCTAAATTTTTCATTTTTTTGGAAAATTAGTAAAGGGAATTTATTCTCTTGGTCTGATCTTTGGGGCCTGGAAGATTTTTCTTCTTTACCTTCATCCAAGATAACAATGTGCGGGTCTCTGACTGTTGCAGGGATGGAGACTGGGATATCTCGAAACTTTGAGCTTTGACTAACAAAAATACCACTTCCCTCTTCCTCTACTAAAGATTATCCTATGTGGAAATTTAATTCTCTTGCTTCCATTACTAAACTTCTATATCGACATATGCATGTATAAAATATACAAATTTTTAGTTTTATATAAATTAAATAAATAAAATAAATATAAAATATATTTATAAAATTATTATATAATAATCTTATAAATTAAATATGTAAGATTATATATATATATATATATATATATATATATATATATATATAT
>JXCR01110225.1:318745-334649 GCA_002079205.1 Phalaenopsis hybrid cultivar | reverse complement strand
ATATATATATATATATATATATATATATATATATATATATATATATATATATATATATATATATATATATATATATATATATATATATATATATATATATATATATTTAAAATGTTGTATATATTTTTCATTTAAATTAATATATTTATATTTATCATATTTTGAGCATAAATTTTTACAAAAAAAATTATGTAAGAAAACCTACTATCACTATTAATATAAAAATACTATTATTATGTATATGTTCATTGTGATGGACTTGCTCTTATTTTCGTCACCAATGAATTACTTAAATTTGCCTTTGGCTTAATTAAACAGAGTTTCCCCCAAACAAATAATAATCATTTCCGCCTAACCAGAGCCAACATGAAGCCTCTCGAATACTCCCGACCTTTCCCCATCTCCCACAGCTAGCTGTCGAATACTCCCGAGTTTTTNTTAGCACATTTTGAGCATAAATTTATACAAAAAAAATTATGTAAGAAAACCTACTATCACTATTAATATAAAAATAATATTATTATGTATATGTTGATTATGATGGACTTGGCCCGCATTTTCGTCACCATTGAATTGCTCAAATTTGCCTGTGGCTTAATTAAAACTGAGTTTCCCCCAAACAAATAATAATCATTTCCGCCTAACCAGAGCCAACATGAAGCCTCACGAATACTCCCGAGCTTTCCCCATCTCCCACAGCTAGCTGGAACCTTCTCGTCATCTCGCGTTGAATACGCTTCCGAAAGACCCTATATACAACAATCCCCTTCCACCCATCCCCATGTCCAACACAAGNATCACTAGACCCCGTCACAGAACGACTTCTAGACCCGTTCCGCGTCCTCGAACACATTCCGTTCGAGCTGGAACGGGGCGATTTAACCGCACCGTTCTATCCGACTACCGCGACCGTGAACTGGAAGGAAACAGCAGAAGCCCATGAAATCTCCATCGACGTCCCTGGCATGAAGAAAGACGAGCTTAAAATCGAAGNTATATAATGTTGTATATATTTTTCATTTAAATTAATAAATTTATATTTATCATATTTTGAGCATAAATTTATACAAAAAAAATTATGTAAGAAAACCTACTATCATTATTAATATAAAAATAATATTATTATGTATATGTTTATTGTGATGGACTTAGCTCTGATTTTCGTCACCATTGAATTACTCAAATTTGCCTGTGGCTCAATTAAAACTGAGTTTCCCCCAAACAAATAATAATCATTTACGCCTAACCAGAGCCAGCATGAAGCCTCTCGAATACTCCCGACCTTTCCCCATCTCCCACAGCTAGCTGGAACCTTCTCGTCATCTCGCGTTAAATCCGCTTCCGAAAGACCCTATATATAACAATCCCGTTCCACCCCCCATGTCCAACACACCTGCATGAAGCAAAACTTCAACACAAACTCAACCATGATCAGCTCCACCTTCACCTTCTCGGCCCTCGCTCTTCTCCTCCTCTCAACCACAATACTATCTTCAGCTTCTCTACTTCAATCACTAGACNTCCCATCTCCCACAGCTAGCTGGAACCTTCTCGTCATCTCGCGTTAAATCCGCTTCCGAAAGACCCTATATACAACAAGCCCCTTCCACCCATCCCCATGTCCAACACAACTGCATGAAGCAAAACTTCAACACAAACTCAACCATGATCAGCTCCACCTCCACCTTCTCGGCCCTCGCCCTTCTCCTCCTCTCAACCACAATACTATCTTCAGCTTCTCTACTTCAATCACTAGATCCCGTCACAGAACGACTTCTAGACCCGTTCCGCGTCCTCGAACGCATTCCGTTCGAGCTGGAACGGGGCGATTTAGCCGCACCGTTCTATCCGACTACTGCGACGGTGAACTGGAAGGAAACAGAAGAAGCCCATGAAATCTCCATCGACGTCCCTGGCATGAAGAAAGACGAGCTCAAAATCGAAGTTCTAGATGAGAATCGTGTGTTACGAGTCAGTGGCGAGAGGAAGAGGGAGGAAGAGAAGAGGGGGGAGAAATGGCATCGTGTTGAACGAGCCGAGAGGTTCTGGCGTCAGTTCAGGGTGCCGGAAAACGTTGAACTTGACGCTGTTAAAGCGAAGTTGGAGGATGGCGTGCTTACCGTGACACTGCCCAAGCTTGCGCTGGACAAGGTGAAGGGTCCTCGGACGGTGAATATACTCGGCGGCGATTTGGAGAAGGAGAGTTTGGGCGGCGTAAGGGATGTTGGGAAGAAGGTGGAGCTCTGAGTGGATGCATGGTCTAATAACTGCTGATTATATGCTTGGTATGTATGTTTAGAATGAAGGAAGAAAACGTGCTTTAGTTTGTCTGGTCATGGATTTGGCTATGAGGCTTTATATGGATTACCTAGTTTTATAATGTGTTAATTGGAATTCTTTGGTGAATGTGCTATGATACGAGTTTTATATAGGGCTGCCAAAAAAAATTATTATTTGTGAATAACTCGTGTTCGGCTCGTTTCATTAAGTAGCTCGTGTTCGGCTCGTTAGTTAAGTAAATGAGCCAAACACGAACAAATTTTTAAAATTCAAATTATAAATGAGCTAAACAAGAATAGTTCTTTGTTCGTGTTCGACTCGTTTTAGCCCGAAATAAAAAAATATATATATAATTATTTATATAATAATATATTATGTATATTTATATATAAGTTTAAAATATAAATGCTCATGTGGTAAAATTGTTATACGTCTTCTTTTTCATATATTTGGTCCAGGTTCGAATTCAGTACTCTACATCTAATTTTTCAGTTCAATTTTAACGAGCCGAACACATTTAAATGGAGCTGATTTCGAACACGAACAATTTTGAACGAACCGAACACGAGCCTAGTCAGCTCGTTTACAGCCCTAGTTTTATATCATGATAGTTTACGATAATTGGGGCAGTTAAATACATTTTAATGTTAATAATTATAATTTTCTTATTTGTTGTGTGGTATTAATTTCTTTTACGACTGTTAATACAAATGGTGATACTTTAACATAATTGAATAAAAAAAAATTCATGAAATTATTACTTCTAATTAAGATTTAAGTTTAAAGGTATGTTTGGGACAGTTGCAGCTTATACAGCTTCTGCTGATAAGCAGCTGATTTTGATAATCTGCTGATAAGGAGCTGATCCGGATAAGTTGTCTTGTTGTTTGATTTGTGGGTAAGGAAAACAGTTTATTCTGGAAAAATGATCAATCTGCCCCTGTTCTGAATAAGCTGTTTAGCTGTTTGGTTTGTGCTTTTTGTAAACAGTTTATTTGCAAATTCTTTTAGTTAAATAAATAATCTGTGTAGCAGAATTTATTATTTTCTCAAATAACACAATGTGAAAATGTAAAAGAGTTGAATAATATTTATATAACTCAAAAAGTTCTGATTACATCAAATAAGCACAGTGACACATACGAAAGTGAAATATATATTTTCACACTAATATAGATTATAATATGACCCTAAAAAAAAAGAAAAAATAACATGTTAAAATTACAAGGAAAAATATGACAATATTGACTTTAAAATGTAAAAGCACATCACGACGAACGTTGCCCGATTTTGATACCTCAAAACCCAGAGCAAACCTGTCTGATTGGGATGCCGTAGAAACGGAAGAACTTGAACCATATGCGGTGGTCTCTCGTTGTGGTACTATCAAACTCTAGTAGCTGTGTCCAATTGGGATATCGTAGAAACAGTTACACTGTCAGTGCACCTGAAGATTTTGCAGTCTTCCGGTCCTTGTCCCCATCGCGGGCACCTATAAAACTTCCTCCCGAAGCAATGTGTCTGGCGTGACGTGAGTAGCAAGGACGGTAGTCCGCAACGACACATCACTTTCTCGGACTTCCATGAATGTCTGGAACTCATCGTTCTGCAGTTATTAAAAATAGAATAAATTAGTCAAAAATTTGAGGAAATATAAATAATATACTTACCGAAGTGTGGAGGCAGCGGTTGCCGACAACAAATTTTTGTGGTCGTCCAAACTGCTCCACCATTATCTCAATAAAATATGTTTAGTGTACTGTCAAGACTCAAGAGATAATAAAATAAAATTTACATTAATATCATCAGTTTGTATATCTTTGTATATTCCAAACCTGCATTGATCTCTACATTAATACCCAAATCTGTATTTAGATTGTTAACAACCAAATTTAAAAATGATAAATTTTTATCTGCAAAAAAGCATCCTCCATCTTTTTACCCTATTTTTATCTAAATAAAATTTATAAATTTGTATCCATGTATCATTAAGGTAACAAACAATTCATACCAATGCTTCCTTGTTGAAAATCCTAAGGAAAATGTAGTTAGCAGGGCAGGTTTTCGACAATGCCAAATAAAGAGGCATTTACATGCATACCACCCAATTCCTATCTATTTACATATCTAACAGCTCAACCTTTTTTGAAAGTTTATGTCACCCAAATTTCTTATAGTAGCGGCTGCCATTAAATAATTGCGCCATCCAAGCTGCTAGAAATTTTGTGGAATCAAAGCTAACCTTAAAGCAGATCTGATATATGCAACCCAAGCATCTCCATACAGTACCCAATACAGGATCCATATAACTCTCAGAGGAATATCAAGCAACCATGGAAAATGCACAAAATAAAAAATTCTCAGGATATCAAGCAACCAATTGTTAATCGTTTTCCATACAACATTTGACAAAAGGATTATGACTCCAACTTTCATTACCTAAATAGTGCATATATATAACTCAAACAAATGACATAGTAGCCATATAATAATATATCTCATAATAAATCATTCATAATTGTTTATTTGCTGGCACTACCTAGAATAGAAATTATAAATCATTAGTAAAAATCTTTAGAAAGATGCAATCAATGCCAAAAAAAAATATAGGTATGTATTTACCTCTAACTTCTGAGTCCGCCATTCTTCAGGTGCATCTGTTATCCGCTTAAATGGATCTCAACCCAATCCTGTCGATCCTCTCTTGAGTTCTTTCCAAATTTTCCAATCTTTTTTTAATTGATCTCATTTATTTTTAACTTTCATCTAATTGTCCGGTGAGTTTCTTGCATTTAACGGTTATATTATGCCAACATTCTTTATTGAAAAAAGTTATCAGCCTATTACCGAACTCAACTTCCCTCAGACAAAGATCACAAAATGTCAACGTGGTCTCTTTATCCCACATCGTCATTGTTCCTGATTTTTTAAATTTACTCATTTTGACTGTGAGATAAACAAGCTAGCATGAATTTAATGGTGCTCAAGAGAAAAATTGTATGTGCAATAACATGTTTTTTTTATGGAAATCATAATAATTATTCTACTATGATTCATTTGAAATGAGCAATTTGAACATATAAACTGCAATTCATTCTTTTGTATTGCATGTATTGAAGATTGATAATCCTCCCTCACAATAAACAATACTCCAAAACGAAGTAGGACATGAATCAACTCAAAGATCCTAAATAGTGACATTTCTAGAGCACATAAGCTCAAAAGCATTGGTGTCAAAAGCATGGAAATCTTATCCTTTAGCACATCAAATGTGATTAGGAAATGAGGCACATATATGCTAGTGAATGAGTTATCAGAAAGATTGAACCCATGAAGGTTCATAGAGGTTACCTCCAAAAGGTCAAAAGCAATCAGTAAACTGCAAAATCGGCACCCCTCATAAAAAACTAGCATCGATCAGCCGGAGAAAAAAAGCAGGGATTAAACATTTCCAAAATTTTTCCACAGAAGGAGAAAGATTGCTGATGTTTTAAATATTTCATAGCCACAACAACAAAAGGAAATCCCCCACATTAATCAAAATCATCGATCAAGCATATAATATGTTAAAAAATAATTTAAAATCCCATATCTACATTTCCCCCACATTCAACTCCATATTCAACTCCACATTCACCAAAAACTACTGGATCTACATTTCCACAATAAATATTCATCGACTCTAAAGTGGATCTACTAAAAATCTCCATATTCACCGATAGTTTCCACAGAAGGAAATTCCAGAAGAAACAAAAGAGGAGAATGATGTGAAGAGCGGACGGAGGAGGAAACCTTACTTGCGGAGCGACTTCGGCCAAGGAGAAGGAGAGGAGCGCCGAAAGAACGAAAGAGGAGAGGAGCGCCGAAAGCGGACTGTTTCGAGGGGTACCGTAGTAATACCTAGGATGGAAAACGTGGATCGCGGGGATAGACCTGCAATCCCGTGTAATATAAATTTAAAAATGCGGTTTTCAAATACGCGGTGGAGCCGCGAGAAACAAACACATAGGCGGCGTTTTCAAAACGCTGTCGCACCTATAAGCTGCCCCAAACGGGGCCTAAGAAGAAAAAATGACATAATATTTCATTAGAAATTAGAATTGGTTCATTTACTTTGAAAGAGAATAATGAGACTATGCTAACAATTAAATCTTTTATTGCTACAAATAGAATATTGAAAAAGTACTTTAACAAAATTAATAAATAAAAAAGAATACCGATTTTATGTAGCACATTATATGTTAATTCTTTGCTCCTGCGATTTTAGTGTGTCTTGGATCAACAAAGTAACTTGGTAACTTTTCCTTGTCATTAGTTTCATTAATTTGAATTAATCTCTAGAGAATATTAATTTTAAACAAAAATCAAGAAAAAAATATCATTACGGGATAATACATTAAAACTTGAAATATATATTCAGTGATATGATCTATTTATAAGGTATTAATGGCTGGATGATTCATAACTATCAAAACCCAATGGATTATAGCCAGCCGGGCCTTCCGCCTTTCAAAAAACAGGCAACAAATTTTTATGTTGATTATTTTTTCAATCTTCAATGTCAAGTTTCTTTATTATTTGTGCTCATAATCATCTAAATATCTTTAAATATTAAATTAAATCTCATGAAAGTAACTGGAATTAGAGTCATTGTGGAGTTATAAAAATGGAAGTATAGTCATAAGAGAGATTTTTTAGCGTTGCTTGAGTACTAAAATGTATGTATCATTATCAACATATTAAAAATAGAAATATCAAAATACAAATAAGATGTGAAGACATTTAATATTATAGGTTTTTTAATTAGAAGCCTAGGTGAAACATTCAAAATGTTGTCAAAAAAATTTTGATGCAACAATTGAAAGGTTAAATGATATATTCAATTATAGTTAAATTGAGGTGTTGAATAAGGGGAATTTAATGAGTTGATATTCATCTAAGTTTGTTATCATTTAAGTAATTTTAAAAAAATTATATGTTATCAAAGAAATTAATATGTGAATCTTTTCATGTGAAATTTTGAAATCTTGGTTAAATTTATCGAAATGTTTTTTCAAAATAGCAGCAACCACNTATTAAACCAAAAAAAAAAAAAAAGGGAAAGGAAAAAAAAAGGAAGCAGCATGCGGATTCTTAGGGGAAGCGTCCCTGAAATTATACGCACGTTATATTACAACTATTTCTATCTGATCCGCTTTGATGGTTTATAGACTATCATTCGGTCTATATACTATCATATAAATACCATCTTTTGGTCTTTTTTGAAAGGATCTTTGGTTAAAATGGCTGCAACATATGTGATAAATTACATTTCATAATTCATTCACTTATATAATCGAAAGAATATTATCGAAAACATGAAAACTATATAGAGCTATTAAATTCAACAAAGTAAAAGTACGTACTTAAAAATATGTGTATAAGTTCTCAAAATTATCGTGCAAAGTTGTATAAAGATACACTTGGTTTTTCGCCTTGGTGCTTGTTGCTTCTACTTGGAAGACAACAATGAATAATGAGCAACAAAGAGTTCAGAAAAATAATCAGGCTAATATAAGATTTTTTACATGGAAAAGAAATAACGTGCATATTCGTAGGGAACTGTACATATCTACTCACATAAGTAATAACATGCGAGGATGTTAGAGAACATGAAAATAGAGTACATAATATAAAAATCAAGATTGTAGTATAAAATATTTATCGTAAGCATGAAATCATAACTATAATAAAAAACATATTCATATGGTGTTTATCGTATGTAATCATAGGAATGTCACTTATTTAATGTATGATATTTAACTATTTTCATGTCTTTTCATCATGGTTGCCCCAAGATCATATTCCCCCAACATAACAGTTATCAATAACCCTCTGATAACTACACTTCCTAACAATCTATCACCGCCTAATCCAAATGGTTATGAGAGTTTTATTCTCATATAAATATTAGGAGTCGAAAATACTACATCCTCACATAATGTACTTGCAAACAGTTATGTAATTGTCTATTTATACATTCATTGCGACATTTAAATCATAATTTATGTAACAAACATTTATAATACATATGTATCATAGACATGAAACATAATAAATGAATACCTACAGTGAATTCATATTATAAGGATAGTAATATGTAGCATATGCTGATCACAACATTACATATATCGTAAGAAAAGTAAACGTGCATTCATGCATTCAATTGCATGTATCCATCAAATATGCCTAAAGTTCAAAATGCATCCGTGTCAAAATAAAATTCATATAAAAACCAGTAGAACATTATTTTTCTCGAACCAACATAAGCTTGTTTCACCTGGCTTGACGGAGCAGCCATACGAAGAGTGCCCACACGCTCGTCTCGAGCTCGCCACCTCGTATGTACAACTTGAGGTCCGTAGACAACATTGAGTTTCATAAAATATGTCTCATAATATGCATTAACCCAAAAGTGTATTTTACTTGCCAAAACATATCTTAAAGGGCTTTTCGACATAAATTCGTCTTCCCAACATTACCAATTTAACTTTCCCTCCTTCATATCACCTCAAACCCTACTCACTGATTTAGAGCTAAAATATATTTATGAGGTTTGTAAAATAAATTACAATACTTTTGGCATAAAATCGATGCCTCTGATGGCTACCATAAATGAGAAAAACATGAAAAACAAAGCAAACTTTAGAATGGGAGGGTGAGGAAGGAAATAAGTTTCAAATTTTGTAAAAATAAGAATCGTACCATTTGAATTCGACCACGATACCCAAATAGTTAGTTTCTGCTCCCAGGTGGCCACTCGTCTTTACCTGTTCACGATCTGCACTAGTGTCGGATCACGGGAGTTCCCCAAGTGTGGGAAACCGACAATGGGGAGGGGGATTCGGGGAAATGGAGAAGAAATCGAGAAAGGATAAGGGAAATTCGAAGTTCACTTGCCTTATTAGATGGAACAAATCGAATAAAAGGCACGAAGGTCAGTTATCTATAATGTAAGGATTAATGATTATGTTAATTAGGGTAATTAAAGTTCATTATGTTAATAAATATATAAATTATCCATTTTATTTCTCCCAATCCATTCATAATTAGAATATAATACTTTGTATGGATTTGATTGATTTCATGAGTATAATATTGTAACACTATTTCGATCGAATTTATGAAGATGAAAATTTTAAGGTATTTTTTTCAATTGTGCTGAACTTTACCTGATATCTTGAAATTTGGGGGTTACAACTTTCTACTCTTGATAAAAATTTCATTCTCAAAATTTCTAACTTTACTCCAGAGATAGAGATATTTCTGTAGCATTTCTTCCTTTTTTCCAAGTAGCTTCCTTTTTTGGCCCGTGCTTTCACTTTATCTTCACAAAAGGAATTTGTCTGTTTCTGAGCTTTTTAACATCAGTTTCTGAGCTTGTCAATATATGCTAGATTTTTATGTACTTGAATATCTTCAAATAAAATTCTCTGCTCTGAATTTAAAACCCATTTCTTAACATGGAAATGAGAAACACATCATGTATATCTGACATACCTGCATGTAACACTAATCTTTAGGAAACTGGACCGATTTTTTCTATAATTTTAAAAAGACTAGTGCACGTGCGACTCAGTTTGCTTCCTTGACAAATTTGAGTTGTATCTTTCATTGGACTGACGTTAAAAAATACAAAATGTCCAACTTAAAATTTGACTATTTTGTGCTTTGGGTCATAACATTTTTTCTGTCGATCATAAGAAGCTTTCAAACTATCTCTAATTAATTTGAATTTCTCTATGGCTTCGTCAATTAGCTTGGGACCTAACATTTGCAGTTCTTTCACTTCGAGCAATTGAGTGGAGTTTTGCACTTGCTCCCATACAATGCTTCATAAGAAGCCTTTTAATAAAATAGATTGAAAGCTATTGTTTTAGGAAAATTCGATCATTGTAATGTGATATTCTCAATTGCCTCTAAAGTAGAGAACGTAAAACCTTAGTAGACCTTCCAACACCTGAATTGTCCTTTCTGATTATTCGTTGGTTTGTCGATGAAATGCAGTGTTGAAATATATCTGTGGGCCCAAACCTTGCTGAATGCCTTTCCACAACCTGGATGTGAATTATCTGCCTCTATCAGAAATAAAAAAAAATTAGAATGTCGTACAATTTGATAATTTCTTTGACATATAATTTGACAAATTTCTCCACAGAAGTTTATCTGTTTGATAGGCCAAAAGTGAGCTAACTTGGTTAACCTGTCAATAATGATCCAAATATTGCCGTGATCTTGTCTGGATCAAGGAAATTCCATGACAAAATCCATAGGAATTTCTTCACTTTTTCATTTAGGTTTCTACAACAATTGAGCAATCTGCTAAGTTTCTGATGCTTAGCCTTTACAATCTAACATGTCTGATATTGAGATACATATTCAACAAAATCCTTCTTCGTACCCGGCCACCATAATGCCAACTTCAAATATTTGTATGTTTTTTTGCTGCCTGTTGAACTGTGTAGCCAAAATGATGAGCTTCATTTAGAGTTTCCAGTCCCTAATTAGAATCCCCAGATACTCATACCTGTATTTTATTTATGATAATGCCATCTTCATTGATAGGAAAACGAATCCTCTATTCTATTTGACATTGATTCAAAAGTTTCTTTTATTCATTATTACCTTTCTGAGTCACTTTAGTTCTATCAGTTAAAGTTGATTGAACTGTCAGTTGATGTAAATAACCTATATCACATGATCTTCTAACTTCTAATTGTAAAACATCAATTTGTTTAATCAACTTTGGCCTGTGTGTGATAATCTAACATGCACTACCTGTGGATTTACGACTTAATGCATCGACAACTATATTTGCTCAGCCCAGACAATACTGTGTATGGAGAACATAATCTTTGATCACTCTAACCATCTTCACTGCCTCAAATTCAATTTTTTTTTTG
This sequence comes from Phalaenopsis hybrid cultivar, assembly GCA_002079205.1. Taxonomy (NCBI): domain Eukaryota; kingdom Viridiplantae; phylum Streptophyta; class Magnoliopsida; order Asparagales; family Orchidaceae; genus Phalaenopsis; species Phalaenopsis hybrid cultivar. The sequence continues at coordinate 323,427 of JXCR01110225.1, read as the reverse complement.
TGAAAATGTACTTTAAACTTTGATGATCAGTAAAGTCTTCAAATTTCATGTCATACAAATAATGCCTCCATATCTTGAGAGCAAATACCACAACAACTAACTCCAAATCTTGCGTCAGATAGTTCATTTCATGTGATTTCAACTATCTGGATGCAAAGTTATCTCCTTTTTATTTTGCATTAGAACCTACTCAAGCCTCTTAATGATGCGTTACTACAATCTGAAATCCTTCTGTGCCTGCTGAAATAATTAAACATTCTGTATTGGTAAAATGTTTCTTCAACTCTTGAAAACTATGCTCACATTCTGCATTCCACTCAAACTGGACATATTTTCTCATCAACTTGGATAACGACATAACTATATGTAAAAAAACATTTGACAAACCTCTTGTAATATCATAAAAAAACCAAGGAAACTACATACCTTTGTAACATTCTTTGGAGTAAGCCTTTCACAAATTGTCTTCGACTTTTGAGGATCAACTAAAATTTCCTGACCATTGATAATGTGCCCTAAAAATGCAACGATTCACACCCAAAATTCACATTGAAATTTTTAATATAACTAATTTGTTAGTAACTCCAAAGCCATCCTCAAATGCTTGTCATGGTCTTCATAAGTTCTTGAATAAATCAAAATATTTCAATAAAATAATAATAAACTGCTCCATATACGACTTGAAAATTTGATTCAACGGGTCCATGAAAACTACCGGAGCATTGGTAAGGCCAAAATGCATAACTAAGAATTCATGATGACCATACCTAGTCCTAAATAATGTCTTAGTTATATCAGCCTCCTTGACTCATACCTGATGATATCTCGATCTCATATCAATTTGGGAAAATACAATTGGGCCCTCTAATTGATCAAATAAAACATCGATCCTGGGGAAGTGATATTTGTTCTAGATTGTCACTTTGTTCAACTCTTTGTAATGAATACATAACCGCATGAATCCATCATTCTTTTTGACGAAAAATATCAGAGCACTCCACGGTGAAGTACTTAACCTGATAAAACACTTATTTATTAGTTCCTGCATCAGACATTTCAGTTCTTGTAATTCCTTCTGAGTCATCCTGAATGGAGATTTGAATATTGTAGACGTTCCTCGTTACACATCAATACCAAATTCAACTTGTCATTCTTGCGGCAGTCCAGACAATTCTTCAGAAAATACATAAGAAAACTGTGAAATTATTGGGATATTTTTCAATTCTTGTACATCTTTATTTAACACTTCTAATTTTGTCAAAAATACCAGTTACCACTTCACAAATGCTTCCCAACTTTTGTTACACTAATCAAGAAAGATTGTCAATCGATCACATAAGATATAGAACAAATTTTTAATAGGTGATTTCAGCTTCACCTGCTTTTTCCAGAATTGAATTGTAGCAAAATAATTTACCAACCAATCCAACCCTAAAATAACATCAAAGGTCTAAAATTAATATGATAGCCAACTCAATTGGCAACTTCTTATCATGAACATGAACTTGTACTACACATTTTTTATAGGCATAAAAACCACTTCTCAAGGGCACAACAACACAAAAAATAAGAGTAAAATGAATAATACCAACATGTAAACTTGTAATGAACTCATCAGAAATAAAGGAATATGATGCACCTGAATCGAATAGAACATTGCCGGGCTGACCTAGAATCAAGAGCGAACCTGCAACCACTTCATAAAATTCTTGGACTTCTTGAGAGTACTAGTATCAGTTTCCTTTCAAGATGATTGATCTAATTGTTGGGTCTTCTTCACTTGATGATGGTACTTCTTGTACAGATGAATTGCCACGAGTTTATACCATTTTGATTTCTGCAGGCTCTACCTCCATGTAGTCAAGGAATTACTTTCTATGTTTGCCAAAAATTGCTTAACATCAGGTCTTAATTTTTACCGTCTTTCTTCTTTTAACCTAGTCTTTCTTGAGCTTTATCAGCCAAATTGGCAGATCATGTACCCACAACATCAGAGACTTCTTATGATGGCTTATGTCTTTATACATTGTCTTTGAGTATATGACGAGATTCTTTCGGAGGCGTGTCATCGTGTTGTGGGCAGATGTTTTCTTAAATCTTAAAATTATCTATTGACCTCATTTTTGATGAGGTATAATTTCTCCTCTTTTGAAGCTTAGGATCTAGACAAAGGACTTTTCTGTTGACTATCTTAGAAGACCTAGTAAATGGATCCCTCCCATATAGAAATTCCAAACACTTATTTACTCTTCTTGGGAAGTTCCACTTGGATGGTCAAAAGCCCCCAAATGTCATTTGGGATGGTGTCGGCGCTATTTTTTTTTTTGTGTGGGGTTTGCCCGTAAGAAGCTGTCGATCATCGGAATTGAAATTCCGTTGCCCGCTTCGGAAGGACGTTTTAAAAATTTTAGTTTTGAAAAAGATGAAATCAATCTGACTCCATAATTTTCATAGTTTAAATGAAAGAGCACTTTACCTCAAATCCTGTATCTATCCCGGACTCCATAATTTTCATAGTTTAGATGAGAGAGTTTCTTCGGAAGGACGTTAAAAAAAAAGGGTTTTGAAAAAAATGAAGTCAAACTGACTCCATAATTTTCATAGTTTAGATGAAAGAGCGCCTTTCTCAATTTTGTATCTATCTCGAAGGATAAACACAAGAATTGAGGGTGAGGCTCGATCAAATAAACTGTCCTGTATCTATCCCGAAGGATGAACACAAGAATTGAGGGTGAGGCTCGATCAAATAAATTAAAGAAAGTTATGACATCCGTTTGGTCTGCGAAACGAATGTATTTGCCGACAAGTTCCCCTATTTAATATAAAGGATTAAATAGGATTTATATTAAACTGGGCTCGGACATGCTTCCTATAAGGGCAAGCCCCTATAGTTAATTACATCTTAAATGACCAAAGCGGACATGCTTCCTATAAGGGTACCCCTATAGTTAATTACATCTTAAATGACCAAAGTCACCTAAGAAGACTCTCGATAAAAATTCCCCTATAGTTAATTACATCTTAAATGACCAAAGTCACCTAAGAAGACTCTCGATAAAAATCTAGCCTATAGTTAATTACATCTTAAATGACCAAAGTCACTTAAGAAGACTCTCGATAAAAGTCAAGAAAGTAGTTAATTACATCTTAAATGACCAAAGTCACCTAAGAAGACTCTCGATAAAAATCATGAAATATTCTTAAATGACCAAAGCCACCTAAGAAGACTCTCGATAAAAATCAAGAAAAATTATCTTCAAAGAATTTCAAAGGGTAGGACTCTTCAACGCTTTTAAATGACCAAAGTCACCTAAGAAGACTCTCGATAAAAATCAGGAAATATTATCTTCAAAGAATAGCTGGGTTTGGACATGCTTCTTATAAGGGCAAGCCCCTATAGTTAATTACATCTTAAATGACTAAAGTCACTTAAGAAGACTCTCGATAAAAATCAAGAAAAATTATCTTCAAGGAATTTCAAAGAGTAGGACAAGTCACTTAAGAAGACTCTCGATAAAAATCAAGAAATATTATCTTCAAGGAATTTCAAAGGTTGGACATGCTTCCTATAAGGGCAAGCCACTATAGAACATGCTTCCTATAAGGGCAAGCCCCTATAGTTAATTACATCTTAAATGACCAAAGTCACCGGCTTCCTATAAGGGCAAGCCCATATAGTTAATTACATCTTAAATGACCAAAGTCACCTAAGAAATATAAGGGAAAGCCCCTATAGTTAATTACATCCTAAATGACCAAAGTCACTTAAGAAGACTCGTATTTAATATAAAAGATTAAATAGGGTTTATATTAAGCTGGGTTCGGACATGCTTCATATAAGGGTACCCCTATAGTTAATTACATCTTAAATGACCAAAGTCACCTAAGAAGACTCTCGATAAAAATTCCCCTATAGTTAATTACATCTTAAATGACCAAAGTCACCTAAGAAGACTCTCGATAAAAATCTAGCCTATAGTTAATTACATCTTAAATGACCAAAGTCACTTAAGAAGACTCTCGATAAAAGTCAAGAAAGTAGTTAATTACATCTTAAATGACCAAAGTCACTTAAGAAAACTCTCGATAAAAATCAAGAAAAATTATCTTCAAGGAATTTCAAAGGGTACGACTCTTCAACGAAATAGGACATAGAGGTGTGCAAGGAGATTGGTTCAAATTTCAAACATTTTATTGTAGAATCCAATGGAAGAAGAACTAGGGGATGTCATGGATCCAGAGGAGAACCTCGGTGACTTCCCAAGCTATCCTAAAGTTTGGCTTCAATTTTGAGGAGAAATATTTAAATGTTTCATCGTGCCAATTTTATTAGTTAGGGCTTACATTTGTGTGAAATGATCACACAAATAGCCTGGAAATATGAGGATTTAGGCCGTGACAAACGACAACCTCGGAATCCTAAGACAAGTTAGGGCTTATATTGTATAGCAAGGCTATGCAAAGGCTTAAAGATAAGGTGAGGATTTACGTTGCATAAGCAAGCAACCTCAAAGTCCTATGGCTTTGTTGTTTAAGTCTAAGGAAGGAAGATTGGTTTAGCTGGGGAAAACAGATTTTGCTGTTGAAGATGGTCGTGCTGCCCACCAAGTTAGCTCCGAGCTCCTGCCGTGACGAGTTTGAATTATCTAGTTATAATATTAAATCAGGTGGCTTTATGGTTG
>JXCR01110225.1:260390-314937 GCA_002079205.1 Phalaenopsis hybrid cultivar | reverse complement strand
GCTTTTCCGGCCACTAGGCTGGCCGGCCGGCCAGGGGGAGGTGGCTAGGAGCTCAGGGAACCCAAAGGAATCCATCACAGCAATTTAATGCAAATGTACTTGGATTTGGCAAAGATATCTTAAGCATGTGCATTTTTGGAAATAAGATCCCTTAATTTGGGGGACCTTTGGTCCATGGCTTGATTTAGGTGGTTTCATGGTGTTTGGACTGATCATTACGTCCAACTAATGGCTGTGGTTGAGTTAATTTGGTGGCCTCAGGGTAGTTAGGTCACATTTAGTGTATGGGTCCAAGTGGGTGCAAATGACCAAAACTTGGGTTTGGGCTAGGTTATCCATGTCAATTGGCTCAATTGATTGTTGCATTTGGTGTAGATGATCACAAGGAACAACTTTGGTGAATGATGGAAATGGTTTTGAGTTCAATTGGGGGGTCAATTTGAAGAAAATTTGAACTTTAATCAATTTGGTCATGTTGGGCTAGGCTTAGGTCTAGATTGGGTTAGCCTTGGGCTAGGTCCAAATTAATTATTATAAATGGTCAATAGGGTCCTAATGAAGAGTTTTGAATATGAATTGGATGCAAATTTGGAGGTTAAGATAATCAATTGGGTGAAATTTGGGGACTTAGCCAATTTGGGGCTAGATTTAGGAATTTTGGATTTAGGCTAAAATAAAATTGAGACTTCACCAAGGTCAATTGATGGTTGATTTTGATGTATAGGAATGTCATAAAGATTTTTAAACATTAATTGAGACCAATTGACTAGGCTATGAGTTCAATTGGGTGAGATTAAGTCATATAGTCAAAATTGGGGTTTTGACCCAAATCAAAATTAGGCTCAATTCATGGACCCATTGAGCTTGGATTTGGTTTAGTTTTGTCATATCAAAATTGAATATGAGTTTAAAAATTGGGCTCAAATCATGGACCAATTGAGCTTGTATTTGGTTTATTTTGGTCATATGAAAAGTGAATTTGAGTTTAGGATTGGATGCTTGGATTTGGTTTAGTTTGGTCATATCAAAAGTGAATTTGAGCTTAGGATTGGAATTGGGTCAATTGAGATCAAATTGATGGACATTTGAGTTGGATTTGGGGAAATTTGGATCTTTAAAGATGGTGGATATGTGAGATGGATTTGGGGAATTTTGGGTCTTTAAAGGGCAATTTGGGGATTTTTGTTAAAAATGGTCAAATTGGCCAAACTGGGTCATGTGGTAGTTAAAAGAAAAGAAATGAAANAAGCAACATATCTTCATTTGCTTTTCATTACAGTCTAGCGAAATGTTAAAATGTGTTGTGAACCATAATGACACTAAAGAGCTATGGTAGCATCAACTAGGTTAGTCACATTGAACTATGCGGTATAGTTTGATATTTCTTTTCGGGAGATGCAAATATTAGGGAAATATTGTTTGATGGGTACAAAATGAGACTTAAGGAATTAAAGTTGTTTTAACCAATTTTCTTTATGCACTCTGGAGAGGGTAAAGAAGAGAGTTGCTCATATTTATCATTAGCAATATTTACAATTTGTACTTTACATTTCTTTGTACTCCACTTACATCACTGCAAGCTAGGGTATCTTTAAAGCCTAATATTCATCAATCCAACACCTAGTTAAGCAGGATTTCCATGGGATTTTCACTTTACACTTACATTAGATACATTAGGATTACTTTGTAGGACTCTAACATAAACAAAACTCTAGACTAAATTCAAAATCAATAGGCTAGAACTTTTCCTTTTACAGAATCACCTCATTTTTTGTAGGATCACATTTCAGAGTCTAAAATCAAATTTTACTTATATGACACATGCACTTAGGTGAGCCCCCAGTGTGTAGTAAATGTGGAGACAAGTATTAGTCAGTGATTGGTCACATGAAAAAAGTATACCTTGGACCCACCATGGAAAGGACAACTAGGTACAATGACAAGATAGGTTGGGGGTCGACTACTTAAAAAGGAAAAGTAAAAGGAATCCACGTCATAATAAATATAACCTTTAATACTGACTCACTAAAGTCATGCAATGAGGTTGTGGTGCTAAAATGATTGATCTCCATTTCTTGACACTCAAGGAACTCAACTCATCTGAAAAACACTACAAGAGCCACCTGGTTACTAACTCAAGAACTTGTTTGACACAGATATTTCAAACAAAAAAATTTAAATAATGATAATAATAATAATAGAAATAACAATAAGAAAATAATAATATATTTAATGATATGTATGATCACGGTGGTTGTTTATGATGGATCAATTGACAGCTTGCACTACCTTTGCATCACAAATCAAAGCCTCTAAAGTCAAATGGATCAGGTCCTTAGAGATGGTTATCCACTCACTAGTGAGAAGATCTGTGAAAGAGTGTAGATTGAATCATCCTAAAAAGAAATACCTCAAGAATGGCCTTAAAAGTTAATGAAAAGATTCACACTTTGTAGGAGGAACAAACCCGACCGAGGCAAATGCCCGATAGACCGATTGAGGCAGGGGGTGCAAAATTTCTTAGGTCTGACATAGACCAATTACTTGAAAAATTTTAACCAATCACTAAAGTAAAATGGTTGCGAGAATGTTTTGACTCCTAATCAATGAATTAATCTGAACTGTACATTAGAAATTCAAAAGTGATCGGATCAAGTAGAAACAATTATTATCAGGATTCTAAAGGAATGAAACATAGAAGATGTGATTGATCTAAGAGAAAATGTTATTTGATAGTTCATTCTGCCAATTTTATTATTTTAGGGTTTACACTCGCATTACATAGTCATACAAATAGTCTGGAGGATAAAAGAGTTTACATCGTAATGAACAAGAACCTCAGAGCCTAAAATGAGTTAGGGCTTAGATTGTACCACATGATTATGCAAAAATATAAAGATAAGTTGAAGATTTAAGCAATACTATACGGGCTACTCGAAGTCTTATGACTCGTTATTTAATTCTAAGAAAAGATGTGATGTTGTAGATTCGGTTGCTCGCTCGAAGTTGTTCTTCCGTTCACCCTGTCATGCCGCCCATGGTGTTAGCTCCATGCTTCTTGTTGAATTCACAACTTCAGATCTTTGGGGTTTAAGGTTTTACTATTTTCATGTCAAGTTTTGTTGTTGTTCAAGTATTATGGGGGGTTAAAGTTGATTAGAGTGACACCGGTTAGGATTCGTTCTGATATCATTATTTTCATTTGAATTTACTTAGTCTAAACTGGTTATTAAGCTCATTTAAATTGGGGAGAACTTGTTAGCAACCATGGGTTATCTCATCCGATGGACTCCTGTAAATGCAAAAGAATGTATTATGTTATTTTATGTTTTTTATAAACTTTTAAGTTTAATTTTGCAAATTTTGTTCTTAATTTTGAAAATTCTTGTTTTGGATTTTGAAAAGTATCTCAACCAAGCATGCATAATACATTAAAGGGATATGAAATTACAGAAATAAAATGACAATAAATAAACTGTAAATGCGTACATGTTATCTTCTCGCTGCTCCCGCTGAAATATTAACATCCATAATCATGTATACATTGTAAAGTAAAAGAAAGAACAGCTAGTAAGTGTTAATGAAGCCTTAATGGTTTAAATTAAAAAGAAATCACAATTCATAACTTGGTGGGCCTCTAAAGGTTTTAAGGGTAATTTTCTTGAACAAATCATAATAAGTTCAATTGTTCTTTAAAATATCCAAAAGACCATAAAAGTGTTTGCGACATAGCCTAAACAATTCTTAAGAATCCTTCAGACTATCTTCATATGAACTTATTATGTTGTTGAATGGGTCAACTCGAGGTTTATTGGGTTTAAACTGTGCTCAGTTCACTATCTCAATTAACCCATGAGAAAGGGGACAAGCAAGTTTGATCTTGTAGTGTTTGAGGGAGATTAATTATGGTTTCATTTCCAACTAATCCTCAAGTATCCTTAGATTGAACTTAGCTCACTACAAAGCTCAAGAGTCACCTGGGGTAGATGTGTGATTTTGAAGAATAGGTCAAATTAATAATATTTAATTAAAAGATTAACCTATGAGTCAACCTTTGGTTTGAGGATTCTAGATTGGTGTGTTATTGACTTCCTAACTTATGTCCCAAACATTTAAATCATTCAAGTCATATTCATCTTCTAATGTTCAACAATTGGGAAAATTGCATTTATACCCTTCTTCTTTTAAAAGTAGGGTCAATTGGTTTCTACCTCTTACCCTTACGTCTCAATTACTTTAAAATTTTGCTTAGGATTAAAATATTGCCTTTTAAGCTTTTAACCAATCCTAAATTTTAATTAGGGTGAAAGAGTAGAAATTACAATTTGTCCATAAGGCTCCTATCTTCATAAAATTTTTAAATGAATTCAAATGGATTTGGGAATTTGTTGACCTATCTATTATGGGTTAATATACTAGAGAAGGAATCATGTTTTTTCAATCTTTATTTTAATTTATATAACTATTTAAATCCAAAAAGTGAAATTTACAAAGTTAATTTATTTAATCAATCAAACTAAAGTTTCAGTCCTTGAGAAAATTATTAGAAGTTCACCTAAGTTAGAGGACCACTCAAGCCAAATTTCTTGAAGTTTTGAATTATATTTTAATTTTCATAATTAGTTGTTTTTTTAGGATAAATTAAATAGAAAATACATTTTATTTTAAATAATCAATTTTATTTTTTTTTATTGATCTCTTTGACTCTAAAGAACTAAGAGAAATTCATTTCATATTTTTTTGATATTTTATTTAAGTTTTTATAATCATTTTTAGTGAAAATTAGGAGAATACACTTTTAGGCAATTAGAAATACATATCTTTAATTAAAAAAATTACTAAAAATATTTTAATTGTTCTCAAGTGGTTGGAAATAATTATAGACATTTTGGTAATTTTTTGCATTTTTATGATTTTTTGGATTTTTTAATTATTTTTAAATTAACTATTTATTTTAATATCGATTTTATTTTATTTGGTGCCCTGGTCACAAGGAACTCTCAATACCACTTTTCAAAACTTTTTGAGTTATATTTTAATAATTATAATTACTTTAATTCCAACATTTCATTTTTCGTGAAAAATAAACTTTAGTGGTTAAATTAATTTAAAATAGTTTCAAATTTTTACAAAGGGTTAGTACATTCAATATCTTCAGTGAGGATCAATTTTTATAATTTTTTAGATTATATTTTATCTATTTTAACTATTATGAGTTTTAATGACTTAAATTAAAAATTATATGACCAAGTTATTTAAACTTAGATTTTATTTTTCTTATGTTCTTCTAATCATAATGAACCTACCAAAACACATTTCATAATTTTCTCGCCTCTATTTTAATCTGTATAATTATTTTAATCAAATACATGAATTAACTTTGGAAATTAGGGTTTATCATGCTAGAAGTGTTCTCTGACTTTAGAAAATCAAAGACTACTCCTAGACATAAAGAGAGTAAACCCGCAAAATTTCAGACCATCGTGATTAGTATTTAATTTCCTATGATTTAAACAAGATTTAGAGCATTTAATTATTTTAAAAAGAAATATATATCAAATAATTTTTATTTTTAGTCTACATGATTCTCCTCTGTTCACTGAGCACAAGGGTATTTTTATATTATTTTTATGATTTCTACTCCAAGTTATAAATTTTCTATATTTCTAAATTTATTTAAATAATAAATTGGCTATTTTTCTATTCATCCACGTCGGTGCCACGTCCCTCCTCAATGGCTTTGAAAGAATATACAGTGTGCTCCCATTCGATACCCCCTTTCGCGTCAACACTTACTCGGCCGCACTTTATTTTCTGTCTCCTCGTCCGACTCCTCAATCGTTTGATGGATACTATTGACCTCACTTTTGGTTGAGGTTTAGTTTTCCCTCTTTAGTAGCCTAAGGTCTAAGCATAGGAATTTTCTGTTGACTATTCCTAGAAAACTGGAAAATGAACTCTCACCTTTAGAAACTCTAAACTCTTTTGTGCTCAACTTGAAGTTCCATATACTGGTCATAACCTCTAACACTTAGTAGGTGGGGCCACTATAGAGGAAACTCAAGGGGAGTCCCCATATGACTGCTTAGCCTTAAGGTTGACCCTGGGTGTTGGTCTGCAGCTAGTTCACTCACTTGCACTCACTTGCACCCATTTTCACTCACAACCCTAAAACCATGATTTGTTGACTTTGATCCCTTGATCTTTTGGGAAACTCATGTAGATGGTCCCATAGACCCACTAGCGCTAGACTGGGGTTTAGCTAAGACCACTACATAGATGATCCAAATGGGGATTTCGTTGGTCCATAGCTCATATAAGGTGGTTGGCACCCCAATTCTACCAAAATATCTACTTAGCATTTTGTCCCCAAATCCACCCAAATTACCTAAACACCTCCAAACTCCAAATTTGTCCAAAGTTCCCAATTTCAACCAAAATACCCAAAATTATTCAAAAATCATCTCAAAAAATTTGAAACTACCCAAATTGCCTAAACATTCTAAAAATTCCAAAATCACCAAAATACCCTTAAATTTGCCAAACTTACAAAAATACCCTTGGTACCCCAAACTTTCCCAAAACCCTTAAAATCATTTTAAATGTCCCTAGAACCAATTTGGACACTCTAATTGAACTCAATTTAGCCAATTTGACCACTTTGACCAAAAATGCCCCAAATTGCCTTTAAAGGCCCAATTTCTTCAAATTCACCTCACATACCCATCAATTTGGCCCCAATCATCCCAAATTTCAATTCTAAACTCAAACTTATCTTTCATATGATCAATTAAAACCAAATCCATGCCTAATTGACCCATGCTTTGAGCTTATATTTGATCCAAATTAAACCCTTAATTTTGACCCTATGACTTAATCTCACCTAATTGAACCATATGATCCACTCAATTGCCCCATATTGAATCCTAAATTATTCTTAACAATCCTACACATCAAATTGGACCTTCAATTGGCCTTGAACGGGCCTCAACTTCACTCAATTTCAACCCACATTCAAAATCCCTGAATTTGCCCAAATTTGCTAACTCCAAATTCCACCAAATTGAATGCCCTAACCCAAAAATTGACACCCAATTTGTGTTGAAAACTCTTTATGATATTCCCTTAGACCATTTTAAACCATCAATTAGGACCCAACCCAACCTTAGCCTAACCTAAACCCAAGTCTAACCCAACACCTCCAAATTGATCAAATGCCCAAAATCCTCCAAATTGAACCTCCAAACTAATTTAAAATCATTCAAAATCTTTTCTAAACTCCTCAAGAAAATTACCCACAAAAAAATTCTCAATCAACTGAGCTCAGTAGCATGGCTAGCTCAACCCAAAACAAACTTCAAGACACTTGACCCAAATAGACCCTTTCACCTGAATTGACTTAATCAAACCAAATTGGTCAACCAAAAACCCAAACAACCACTAAGCTCCTCCTTTAGACCAAGTTAAACCACCCTAAATCCACCTAAGTGAGCTATGGACCAATGGGTTCCTAAATTAAGTGATTTCATCCCATTTTTTGTCCTTAACCAAGAAATCTCCTCCATCATGACAAACCATTGAGGGTTAATCATAATTAACCCTCTAACCGGCTCACCTGACCATCTGACCACCTCCCTTGCTCGGCCAGCCATGTTACTCAATAGAAAATGCTAAATCTGCGAGCCACCATCACTAATTCAAACCCAATTTTAACCCTAGAGGTCAACTCACTTTAACTGCTATTTAGAGCTCCTTAGGCCTCCACATAAGCAACTCTTTGCACCCATCAACTGGCCTTGAGCTTCACCCTAAGCCATTCTATTCAAACCATCTTCTCCATGGACATAGGAGAGGTGTTCCAAATCCTTGGAGAAGCTCTATCAAAATCTTACCAGAGACTCTCTAAACATTCCTCATCTTAAGCCAACCATTTTCCCCCTCTGACTCCTACTGTGAGAGCGCAATTTTGAGCTCAAACTTTCAACTCATATCTGGACATCTCTCCATAGTCCAACAAATTCAAATTAATTATCCACACACCATCCCTAGAGCAAGAGGAGTTGATTCCCCATCAAAGCCCCCTCTGAAACAGCCTCTAGGACAACTCTAGTCCAACATCTGAAATTCACCTTGATTGAAATCATACCTAAACAATTTACTAGGGCATAGGAATTGCTCTAGGGGTTCGTTTGACTCAAACAAAGCTACCACAACCATTTGATTGAGGCCTCCCCTCTTAGATAAAGGTATTGAGCTTTAAACCTAACTTGAACTTATTTTAATTCTCCATTAGTAATGCCTTGATCTCATTCTTGATTAATCATATAAATGTGTTTTTCTTGAGTAGATGAAGGTTTAGAAACAAACCCCACATGATTTGGTTGAGTCTAGTTGAAGATCTTAAGGTTTTAGTGTGGATTAATTACGAGTTAGGTAACTTGGAGACGATGAACAGATATCATCCTATTGCGTGTGTATCCAATGGACTGAAGAGATCAAGCCTGACGGACTTTTGGTGCATGAGCAACAGGTCGCGTGGCATGCCTAGGTGGAAAGCGCAATGAATTGGAGTGCGTTGTGTCATCTGTCAGAGCTGCCTATGATCCAGTCAACATCACGTGGATAAGTAGATAAATTGGGGTTTTATGAATTTAAATAAATGCTAGATATTTAAAAATTCATATATGTGGATAAAAAATCATAAAAATAAACCCCCCCTTGCTCAGTGAATAGAGGAGAATAAGGTGAACCAAAAATAAAATATATTTGTCAAGTATATTATTTTTAATTAATTAAATACCCTTTGTGGTATTTCAATTCTCCATGACTAGATATGGCTCACCATGGCTTAAAATTTCTAAGGTTTATTCCTCATCACAGAGGGGATGTTCTCTAATTTTTCCAAGGTCAGAAGGCATCTCTATACTTCTAGCCCTAATTTTAAAGCTAGGGTGGCCATTTTGGATTATTTTAATTATTTAAATCAAAATATCATTTGAAAAATTATGAGGATAATTTTAGTAGGTTTCCTGTGGTCAGATATTTTAAATTATTCTGTACATTTCTATATTTAATCAAATGTATACACCTTGTGTTAATTTATGTAAATTATATAGTTATAAAAAATTAACAAAATTAATTCCACATTGTGCATAAAAATCATATTTACTTATTGTAAAAATTTTAAAAATTAATTGAATTAGTTAAAGCACTAAAATTGATTTTTAAAGAAACTTTGTATTTTTGTACAAAAGTAATTATAATAATTTAAATGAGCTTAGAAAAATCATGAAAAATGGTATTCTGAGTTCCTTGTGATCAGTGGCATTTAATAAAAATAAAATCTATTTTTATGAAAATATGTCATTTTTTAACGTGCATTTTAAATTAAAAATAATTAAAATAATTAAAATTTCCAAAAAATACAAATAAATGGTTCAAAATATGTACAAGTTTTCTCTGATTACTTAGAATTCATTAGGATATTTTTCCTAATTTTTCTAAGTTAAAAATAAATTTTAAAAGCTTAAAAGTGAATTTTCCTTATTTCCTCATTAAAATAATTATAATAAATGAATTAACAATCATAAAAATACAAAATTTGAATCTATGATTTTTCTGAACTCAGGAAAGTTTCATAAAAATATAAAAATAATTTTGGTAATTAAAACATTATTTTCTATTTAATTAAATCATTGAAATTGATACAAAAGTAAATAATAAGAATAAAAATTTAATTAAAAAAATCATTAAATTTTGCCTAAGTGTTTCTCTGACCTAAGAAAACCTCTAGTAATTTTCTCATTAATTTTTTATTTAGATAGTTAAATAAATCAATTTTGAAAACCCTATTTTCTTAATTTAAATAATTATTTGAATTAAATTAAATTAAAAAATAACAAAAAAACCACATTATTCTTCTATCATGTTTTAATTAACTCATGGATATGCCACTCTGAATGTTCAAGTTAGTTGTTGTGTGTAATGAGCTATGAGATAAAGTACCCTAAGGGCAAAATAATCATTTTAGATTTTTGTTCTTAATCAAAATTTCAGATTAACAAAGGGAAATGGAAAATTTTGATCTTAATAAACATGTTTGGATGATTGAAATACAATGGGATTAAAAGGTAGAAACTCACTCACCACCTTTGCACAACATCAACAAAATTATAATTCTCCTAATCTTCATAATTTGGACGTCAATTAAGATCAAATTATTCTTAAGTGATGGGCTTAACCTAGAAAGGTGATAGCTTACTTTTCTTAAGCCCAAAGTTGAGGATGATGTGATCATTTAATAAGAATACATATCACTTAAATGAAAATTTTCATAATTATCATTCCACCTATCATGATTGTTAAGGGCTTAGTAGTGACATAGGCTCGATGTCTACACTCAATTGATCATATTTAGAAGATAACATGATTGGAAACTAACATCTTTAAACACTACAAGCCTGACCTTAATTGTGGGCACCACAATCTTGAATGACTTAAACTTATCTTAGGGGCACCCAATCATATAACTGTTAAATGAAACATTAATTGATTAACTGGGTTTCTTATCCTCGGGAAAATTAAGTTGTTAAGTTTCACTAAGCAATGGGGTAGTCACACTTTGACCTTAGATGATTAATAGATCAATATGATAAGTACAAAATGAACTCGGAATATTTCAAAAGATCTTCAAAGTGGTCCACGGTCATGCCTCAAACATTTTGAAATCTATTGGACATTCTGAAGGGCAAATTGGACTTATCATATTTTTGTTCTAAAACCATCCACTAAGATCTTCTGAGATTCAGGGCTTGGCTTGGGCTAGGTTTAAAAAATATTTGAAGGGCTTAAATGGTCCATGGTGATGTTNTTGTTTTTTTTTTTTTTTTTTTTTTTTTGTCTTTTTTTTATCTGTAGTTTGCGTGATCATGGATTTGGCTATGAGGCTTTATATGGATTACCGAATTGGAATTCTTTGCTGTGTGCTATGACACGAGTTTTGTATAGGGCTGCCAAAAAAGTTCATTGTTCTTGAATAACTCATGTTGGGCTTGTTTCGTTGAGTAGTTCGTGTTAGGCTTGTTCGTTATGTAAACTAACCGAACATGAATAAGTTTTTAAAGCTCAAATTATAAATGAGCCGAATAAGAATAAATCTTTGATCGCACGTGTTCGGCTCATTTTAGCCTGAAATGAAAAAAAAATTATATAATTATTTATATAATAATATATTATAAATATTTATATATAAGTTTAAAATATAAATGCTCATGCGGTAATATGGTTATGCGCCTTTGTTTTTATATATTGGGTCCAGGTTTGAATTCAGCACTCTAAATCTATTTTTTCAGTTTAAATTTAACGAGCCGAACACAAATATTTAAATCGAGTCGATTTCGAACACGAACAATTTTGAACGAGCCGAATCAGTTCGTTTACAGCCCTAATTTTATATCATGGTAGTTTACGATCACTGGGGCAGTTTAATACATTTTAACGTTAATAATTACAATTTTCTTTTTTGTTGTGTGGTATTAATTTCTTTTACGGCTGTTAATACAAATGGTGAGACTTTAACATAATTGAATAAATAAATAAATAATTAATGAAATTATTACTTCTAATTAAGATTTAAGTTTAAGAAGAAAATATGACATAATATTTCATTAGAAATTAGAATTAGTTCATTTACTATGAAAGAGAATAATGAGACTATGTTAACAACTAAATCTTTTATTGCTACAATTAGATTATTGAAAAAGTACTTTAACATAATTAATAAATAAAAAAGAATACCGATTTTATGTAGCACATTATATGTTAATTTTTTGCTCCTGCGATCTTAGTGTGTCTTGGATCAACAAAGTAACCAGGTAACTTTTCTTTGTCATTAGTTTCATTAATTTGAATTAATCTCTAGAGAATATTAACTTGAAATATATATTCAGTGATATGATCTATTTATAAGGTATTAATGGCTGTATGATTCATGACTATCAATACCCAATGGATTATAGCTAGCCGGGCCTTCAGCCTTTCAAAAAAGAAACAATAAAACCTTAAAACAGGTAACAAATTTTTAAGTTAATTATTTTTTCAATCTTCAATGTCAAGTTTCTTTATTATTTGTGCTCATAATCATCTAAATATCTTTAAATATTAAATTAAATCTCATGACAGTAATTGGAATTAGAGTTATTTTGGAGTCATAAAAATGGAAGTATAGTCATAAGAGAGAAATTTTTTAGCGTTGCTTGAGTACTAAAATGAATGTAACATTATCAACATATTAAAAAATAGAAATATCAAAATACAAATAAGATGTGGAGAAATTTAATATTATAGGTTTTTTAATTAGAAGCCTAGGCGAAACATTCAAAATGTTGTCAAAAAAAATTTGATGCAACAATTGAAAGGTTAAATGATAGATTCAATTATAGTAAAATTGAGGTGTTGAATAAGGGGAATTTAATGAGTTGATATTCATCTAAGTTTGTTATTATTTAATTAATTTTTAAAAAAATATATATATGTTATCAAAGAAATTAATATGTGAATCTTTTCATGTGAAGTTTTGAAATCTTGGTTAAATTTATCGAAATGTTTTTTTCAAAATAGCAGCAACCAGGAGTCGGGAGGAGCACCGGTGGAGCATCTTCGAGTCATTTTAAAGGAGAAGAAGAAAAGCTTATTATGTCTTTATTTTTTCAATTTTGTAGTAAACATTTGAGTAGTGAACTTCTCTTGTTTCAATGAATTAGTGTGTTATTTTGTTCATGCTTCTTGAGTAGATTTTTTTATCTTATTTTTTGATATGATTAAGTGGGATTAAGTAGGATGTGTAGGAATGTTAAGTGTTGTGAAATTACTTTTAATTATTAAATGTAATGATTAAGCAACATATCTTCATTTGCTTTTCATTACAGTAGTGTTGTGAAATTACTTTTAATTATTTAATGTAATGATTAAGCAACATATCTTCATTTGCTTTTCATTACAGTCTAGCGAAATGTTAAAATGTGTTGTGAACCATAATGACTCTAAAGAGTTATGGTAGCATCAACTAGGTTAGTCACATTGAACTATAGGGTATAGGTTGATATTTCTTTTCGGGAGATGCAAATATTAGGGAAATATTGTTTGATGGGTACAAAATGAGACTTAAGGAATTAAAGTTGTTTTAACCAATTTTCTTTATGCACTCTTGAGAGGGTAAAGAAGAGAGTTGTTCCTATTTATCATTAGCAATATTTACAATTTGTACTTTACATTTCTTGTACTCCACTTACATCACTGCAAGCTAGGGTATCTTTAAAACCTAATATTCATCAATCCAACACCTAGTTAAGCAGGATTTCCATGGGATACATTAGATACATTAGGATTACTTTGTAGGACTCTAACACAAACAAAACTCTAGACTAAATTCAAAATCAATAGGCTAGAACTTTTCCTTTTACAGAATCACCTCATTTTTTGTAGGATCACATTTCAGACTCTAAAATCAAATTTTACTGATATGACACATGCACTTGGGTGAACCTCCAGTGTGTAGTAAATGTGGAGACAAGTATCAGTCAGTGATTGGTCACATGAAAAAAGTCTACCTTGGACCATGGAAAGGACAACTAGGTACAATGACAAGATAGGTTGGTGGTTGACTACTTAAAAAAAAGTAAAAGGAATCCACGTCATAATGAATACAACCTTTAATACTGACCCACTAAAGTCACGCAATGAGGTTGTGGTGCTAAAATGATTGATCTCCATTTCTCGACACTCAAGGAACTCAACTCATCCGAAAAAAACTACAGGAGTCATCTGGTTACCAACTCAAGAACTCGTTAGACACAAATATTTCAAACAAAAAAATTTAAATAATGATAATAATAATAATAGAAATAAAAATAAGAAAATAATAATATATTTAATGATACGTATGATCACGGTGGTTGTTTATGATGTATCAATTGACAGCTTGCACCACCTTTGCATCACAAATCAAAGCCTCTAAAGTCAAATGGATCAGGTCTTTAGAGATGGTTATCCACTCACTACTGAGAAGATCTGTAAAAGAGTGTAGATTAAATCATCCTAAAAAGAAATACCCCAAGAATGGCCTTAAAAGTTAATGAAAATATCCACCCTTTGTAGGAGGAACAAACCCGACTGAGGCAAATTCCCGATAGACCGATTGAGTCAGGGGGTGCAAAATTGCTTAGGTCTGGCATAGACCAATTACTTGAAAAATCTAACCAATCGCTAAAGTAAAATGGTTGCGAGAATGTTTTGACTCCTAATCAATGAATTAATCTGAACTATACATTAGAAATTCAAAAGTCATCGAATCAAGTAGAAACAATTATTATCAGGATTTTAAAGGAATGAAACGTAGGAGATGTGATTGATCTAAGAGAAAATGTTATTTGATAGTTCATTCTACCAATTTTATTATTTTAGGGTTTACACTCGCATGACATAGTCATACAAATAGTTTGGAGGATAAAAGAGTTTACATCGTAATGAACGAGAACCTCGGAGCCTAAAATGAGTTAGAGCTTAAATTGTACCACATGATTGTGCAAAAATATAAAGATAAGTTGAATATTTAAGCAATACTATACGGGCTACTTGAAGTCCTATGGCTCGTTATTTAATTCTAAGAAAAGATGTGATGTTGTAGATTCGGTTGCTCGCTCGAAGTTGTTCTTCCGTTCACCCTGTCATGCCGCCCATGGTGTTAGCTCCATGCTTCTTGTTGAATTCACAACTTCAGATCTTTGGGGTTTAAGGTTTTATAATTTTTATGTCAAGTTTTGCTGTTGTTCAAGTATTATAGGGGGTTAAAGTTGATTAAAGTGACACTGGTTAGGATTGAACGGTGTGGGCACCACAATCTTAAATGACTTAAACTTATCTTAGGGGCACCCACTCATATAACTGTTAAATGAAACATTAATTGATTAATTGGGTTTCTTATCCTCGGGAAAATTAAGCAGTTAAGTTTCACTAAGCAATGGGGTAGTCACACTTTGATCTTAGATGATTAATAGAACAATATGATAAGTTCAAAATTAACTCGGAATATTTCAAAAGATCTTCAAAGTGGTCCAAGGTCATGCCTCGAACATTTTGAAATCTATTGGACATTTTGAAGGGCAAATTGGACTTATCATATTTTTGTTCTAAAACCATCCACTAGGATCTTCTGAGATTCAGGGCTTGGCTTGGGCTAGGTTTAAAAAATATTTGAAGGGCTTAAATGGTCCATGGGGATGCTATGAAGAGTTTAGGAACTGAAATTAGGAGTATTGAATTGATTAAGGGCTCGAATTGGATGGAATTTTGAAGTTGGGCCAACTTGGGGCATTTGGTTTGGACTTGGAATTAGGTTGGGTTTAAGCTTGGTTCTAGGCCAATTAAGGGCTCAAATTGGTTTAAGGGGATGCTATGAAGAGTTTAGAATTCAAAATTGAGGAAATTGGATGGGTTATGGGGTTCAATTTGATGGAATTTGAAGGTATCGCCAAATTGGGGATTTTGGCCTAAAATTGAATTTAGGGTTTGGAGGTTGGTTCAATTGGGCTCCAAATTGGTGTAAATTAGAATTGGGCATGTTGATAAATGATTTAGGATTGAAATTGGGTGAAATTGAAATGAATTGAGTGGAAATTGGGTATAATTTAGGTAATTTGGCCTTTAGGGGCAAAACTGGGATTTTGGGAAAAATTAGTTAATTTGGTCAAATTGGGCCCAATGGGTGGTTAGGATTGGTTTAGAGAAGGTTTGGAATGATTTTGTGAAATTTTGAGAATTTTTGGGATGTGATGGGTATTTTAGTAATTTTGGCAAACGTAAGGGTGTTATAGGGATTTTAAAAATTTTAGTGTGTTTGGTCAATTTTGATGGTTTAGAATGGTTTGGCATGATTTATGGAGAAAATTGATGATTTTGGTCATTTTTGGAATTTTTAGGGTTCTTGGGGCAATTTGGCAATTTTGAAAAAGTTTGGGGCTAAAAGGCCAAAATTGGTTATTTGGGTACGATTGAAATCCATTGAAGGTAATAAACACAAGATTACCCTATTTGAGCCATGAAACCAAGGGGAAGCTTACTTTGGATCCTTCATGTGTGGGTCATAGCCACCCTGGCCAAGGGCTAAGAGCTTAGGGATCCCCCACATGAGTTTCTAAAGGAGCAAAAGGGATTAAGTTCAATGGGTGTGATTTTGGGGGGATAGGACAAGGGGAGAGTTGTGATTTCCTTAAGTTGGTGGAAGACCAAACCCTAATCACCCAAGGTTTCCCTAACCCAAATAGTCCTATGAGGACTCATCATTTGGTTCCTCACATGTTAGTCTCAACCTTTCAAGTACTGGAGGTTTATGACCATCCATGAGAATTTCAAAGAGAGTAAAGAAGTGGTTTGAATTTCTATGTAGTTGGGAACCATCTCTAGTCTTCTAGGATAGTCAAAAGGAAATTCCTATGTCTAGATCCTAAGCACTAAGAAGAAGAAAAAGACCTCACCAAAATTAAAGTCAATAGGGGGCCAGAGTCTCTTGGCAAAGCTTTTTTGATGGTTGTCCTCTGATGCTGTCAGACAAGTCAGCCAATTCAACTGCTAAAGGTTTGGGCTTTCACCTTTTGTCTTTTTTCACTTTCTCCTTCTTTGCAGAAGCGGGGGCTCGATAGCCCGCCAAGGCCAAGAATCTAAGATTCACCCCACTCTGACTTGCAACCTTAGCCATGTTGTTTCGCGGCTAACTGGGAAGGGGTAGATGTAAAGTGTGTGAATCCCAATCGTGATCCAATTTATTGGATTCACTGGACACAAATATTCAAGGAAAGTTAATTTTCGAAATTAATATTTTTGATTTTGGTGTCATTGATTGTTTAATAATTTTCCTGATCTTATCATATTTGTCGTTATTAAGGGGCAGAAGAACTCGAGGAACTAATATGTAATGCACCAAAACTGTCGGCACGAATTTCTAGGGATGATGGTCGGGAAATCAAAACATCATATTAAAGTAACACGATTTGAGCCAACCATTCGACAACCGACAACTCGGTCAAAGTCAACTAGTGCACAGTGTCAAGGGATTCAATTGATGGACCACACTCACAGTCCTAACCACCCAAGCTTCTTTCAGGGGCACGATCACAACTACTTGACTATTGACTTTGCCTCGACAGGAACGATCACCGCACGAATGGTGGCCTTGATGGACCGAGCTAAATGGCTCAATCCACTAATGGAAAAGGTAAAATGGCAGAGGTGTAGCCATTTTTTCTCACAGATCATAGGAATGAACAATGAGCTAAATATCATTATTTTTCTTTCAAATCGCTGATGTATCACCCCTTCAAATGTACAATAAAGTATTGAGATGATCATACCACAATCATAGAACTACAGCAAAAAACAAAGAGACGATCAAAATTGAACCCCATCATCACATCTTAGCATAGAAGGTAATATTATACAAAATATGGCAAACAAAAAGAAATGATATGATCGCACATGTCGCTAAGAGAGCAAGGGAGCCGTAGAGAAAAAAAGTAACCTCACCTATAGAGAAAGTGTGTGTGAGAGGCACAGAGATGAACTAGTTTCAAACATCTCACCTTTAGCCGAGTGGAAAAAATCGAAGACCAGCAGTAAAAAGCGAACCTTAGCCACACAGAGAAATGATTGATCGCAGCAAACATGACCAACTGATGCCCTTGGTGGAGTCACTTGTCGTGGCTATCACGAGAAGTGTTTGTTCCAAGAACACACCGTCAATCAGCCGTGGTGTCAAACGCCACCTAGTTCTCCCTTATATTGAAAAAATATTACATCCGGACTCTGGATGTGCGGAAGACGACCCGGATGCAGCGAGGATGGCCATTATCAGTGCATCCGAAATGCGGTTGTAATATTTTTTCTCCTTATATCAGTCTAAAGTCTGCTCCAATTTTTAGAGGCGTAATCTTAACCGAATTTGGACAGCGCCAAATCTCAATTTGAACTTTTAGACAATTTTTATTACAATGAACTAAAATTTTCTTTTTTATAATTACATTATATGTCAAGGGCCCTCCAATTAAAAAGCGGCAGTTATTCCATCAAACTGCATTTACTCTGTCCGCTCGGAATTACAAGTCCGTGGATGTCCTTTTTCTTTTCTCTTATTTATAAATTGTTACGTTTTCATTCACCAACTTTTTTTGACATATTTTCCCACAGAATTCTTCGCACTCTGTAAAAAATTAGTTATTTGTTTATTTTTTTTTGGGTAACTTAATCATAGTTTTAAAATTATAATTTTTTTTAATCTAACTAACAAATAATTAAATGCAATTTTTTGTTTTGTTTTGTTTTTTTTTTGTGACAGTCCTCTTCCTCGATTTATAGCCCCGGTTGCCATCTCCGCTCAAATCGCCCCACCGCCCCATTCTCTCGCGAGGCCGAGTGGAATCGGTCGATCACCGTAGTTTTATTTAGCTTTCCGGCCTGCAAAGGGTACATATCTGTTGCATTCTCTATATCTCTCACTGTGTTTATTACTTCTTTGGGGAGGATCCAGAAATATCGGTTACTACTGAGCTTACATTGCATTCTCTTCTAAGGTGTTATTAACCCCGATCTCTGCTTTATTGGAATTTCGATGGATTGATCTTCGGTTTAATTATTTGAATGTTTGTGGGTGAAAAAAAGAAGTTTTGAAAATGATGATTGTATTCAACAGGATTTATGGTATTTAGCCAAACAATAAAAAAGGAAAGCTAAATCGGGCGTTCCGTTAAATCTATTTTTTCTCCGTTCCATCCATTTTTTGATTTGAATCCAGATTTGTTAAATCCAATTATATGATGGATTTGGCCAGGGGGAAAAAAATAATTGCTACAAGATCCTCAAATAAAATTCCAAACACTATTGTTAATTTAACAGCATATGGTTCTGATAAAACTGAATTTACCGGTTTTACTAAATTCTATTTAACGTAAATGCTTGATGCAGCCAAACACTTACATGTGAAGATGAAATCATTTGGTGGAACTTTTCTATGAAATTTGAAATCGATATAATTTTGTAACTGCATGAGCTGTTACTTATGTTTTGGTTCATTTTCCCTCTTGAAGTTGAGTGGAAGAGAGATGAAAATGCAGTGCGACGTATGTGAGACGACAGCCTCTCTGCTCTGCTGCGCGGATGAGGCTGCGCTCTGTTGGGGTTGCGACGAGAAAGTGCATGCGGCCAACAAGCTTGCCGGAAAACACCAGAGATTACCGCTCCTCTTCCCCGGTGCCTCCTCTACTACGTTCAAAATGCCCTGTTGTGATATATGCCAGGTATGCAGGCTTCCCTGCACCTCCCATTAGTTAGCTCTTTTTAGTCTTTATTTTGATATGTTATATGCAGAGTTTTTGTTATTCTGTACCAAAACCTAGAACTCTCTTTTGCCATCTATATATTGGAAGAGAGAAGATCTATGTACTCCGAGTACATCATATTAATCAGCAAGCAGTGGACCAATAAGAACTTCAAGAAAGGGGTGGCGAAATTAAAAATTAAGTGTCCAATCCGGATCTGTATTGTGAATCGCTCCTATAGAGTAGAGCGTAAAACAAGAGCCAGAAATAGAGAGTGCACAGTAGAATAAGAGAATTATGTCACATTTTATTAATGGAATAGTTCCCTATTGATAAGCAAAAGCGGTGTACTATACATAATTATATGTTTATCCATCTTTTATTTTGGCTAATTACATAAATTAGCCTTTTGCTTGGCTACTCTATCACTCAGTAGGCTGAGATTTGTTGGCCTTTGTTCAACAAGGCTCATTTGTCCGGCTATGCTGAGTTGGGGTTGTCAGTCTGCTTTTGTTAATCTTCGATCATCGAACTTCGCACGATTAGCTTGGGTTCACCGGCCAGTTGCTTTGGTCCAACTGTTGACTAACATTCCCAAAACAAGGAACCACTGTCTCTAGAGTGAGACTAAGCTGTCGGGCAAAGGGTGAATTAATGTAATTCGATAGGTAGCTCACATATTGACAAATGTCGTTTGGGACGTTTGTAGAATATATCTCGGTAAAACTTTTGGCCCCTTAATGAAGAGCCTTAATGACTCTTATGAGGAGGCTGGCGATGCTAAGACGAGAGTTGAGCTAAGACTCTCTCGACTTGATGGATCTTGGTCATTTGCTAGGACGGCTTTCATCCAGTCGACTTCAAACCCCGATTGAAGAGATATGCACTTGGTCAATCAAGTCCTCCGATCTCTCAATGATAGGACATGTGGTCTTCCTCTTGTGGATCCTTCCTGACTGTACTTTTATGTTTTTTAGTCCATTATATTTCATCAGGATTTGTGTTGACGCATTTCTGATGTACAAACTGATGATGAATATTTAATTTTAAAACTTTTTATATCTCTGAAAAGATTTTAGAACTATGACAAATATATCAAAAAAATAAAATTTTAATTGATATTAAATTCTTATTAAATATTTATGTTTAGGTTCACGGGTTACTATTGATTTTGGTGCTACATAATATTTTAAACTCATTTTTATGTTTTGCTTTATAGGATATATAACCGCATTTGTTACATTAATTAAACCCCTAGTCAGCTCCCTTTATTTTTCAAGGTATTATCTTCAACTAGTGCTTCTCTCCTTTTAATCTTAGCATAGATTTTTATCTCTTCTTTCTAGTTTATCAAAGATCGAGCTTAATAGTCCCAAGTATGTTACCATCTTTTTGGATGATTGTAACGATTTTATTACTACCCAACATTCTCCTCATAAAAAATAGTAGTACAATTTATCTTTACATTATCATGATGTTCTTTTACTATATTGTACTCTTGAGGGTTTTATTTTCAATTTTAACCACCCAATTTTAGTTCTTGAGATTTTATACTTATTTTTTAATTATATTATACATATTCTAACCATTCAGTTAGACTTTTTACTTGTAATCATGTAGTATTCAGTTAGATTAATGAGATCAAAACCTATCCCATTAATAAACTATTTAATAATAATAAACTATTCACGCAATGGATCAAAGCTTTCCCATGTAGTATATAGCTGTTGGATGCATTGGCATCAAATTCCCATGTATGATGCATGGAATATTGAAGGCTACAAAGCGGGTGCACGTTTTTCTTCATCTATACTAGAAAAATCTTAATGGCATGAAAATTTTATGTTATAGCTCAATATCAGCGTATACATAGATAGAGATGTAAGTGATAGTAAAATTTTTTACATAGAAATACCTTGCAAAAAAGAAAAAAAAAAACTACGAGTTATGACCCAGTCAATGAATCCGCTAGAAAATTAATTGTGCAACAGTTCACTTGACTCTTGATTTAGAGAAGATGGGATTATAAAAATTGACAATCACAGCTTTGTAATAGTATTTTGGCTACAACAGACACATTTGGGCTGCAAGAACTGTGGTCAGTGGCTCTGATGGTTATAGTTAGCTACAGATGCTGATGATCGTTCACTTGCATTTCTATTCAAGAGTAATGATTTAATCGTTAGCTCTCCATTCTCTTTTTCTCCTCTCTTTAAGTGATGATTGGGGCTAGTTATAATATTTTTAGTGGGCTTCTCAGTAAATTTAGTTAGGATCACAAAATATTCTATTAGATGTCAACATTGATTCCCTTGATAACAAGTAATTTCTTTTAACATTTGCGTGCCTTGACATCAGAATTATATGATCTTGGGCTTGTTGAATTCTGCTCATTGATCTGCTCAATTTGATTATAAGCAGGATAAATTTAGAGATTATGTAGTCTTCCAATTGATGCAGCAAAGCCTTTAAACAACACTTCAAGTATTTGATATGAGCTTATTTAGACTCGAATTGGATCACTTTCAACATTACTTGGTTGGTCTTGTCAAAGTGCTCATTTTGACAATAACCTTGTTGATATAGGCGTTCTGATATCTTAAATTTGAATTTGGAATGTTTCTTGCTCAAATGCATCAAGATTTGCATCTAATAATAAAAATTTTGTGTGAATGAGAAGAAACCCTACCTGATTCGGGGTTTTAAGTCAACTCCCTTGATACTTATAATTATATAAGAACATCTAGCAATTTAAATTCAAAATTTTATGGATCATCTAAGATCTTATTCATACATACATACATACATACATACGTACGTACATTGTGTTTGTCATGTTAAAAATAAATCTATATTTTCTATAAAGCAATTCAAAAAAGCTTTTAGTTTATTTGAGTATTTTTCAAAACAAGTTGATTTATTTTAAAAACCAAGATAAAAATACTTGAAAAACATATTGAGCAAACATATTTTTAAAAATAAAAACAAAAACACAAATGAAAATAGAAAAAAAAATAATGTTGGAATATTTTTTTAGGACTGCCTAGGATTAAGGAATTAGTTTTATTTTCTTTAAAGCTTGTTTTAAAGTTTTGATTTCCTTTAGCTATTGTTATGGACGTTGATTAGGGAGCATTAATCACTTTCCTTTTCCTCTGTTTTGTATTGGGCGGAAATTTAAAAAAAAGTGCTGCTGTTTTTTTTTTTTGAATAAAGAACATTCAAGCTTCTTCATATTTCTTCCTCCTCTTTCTCTTGTTATAAAACCTTTAATTGGTATCAGAGCTCATTTCTTAAAGGGCCTATGTGTGCGTGCGTCTGTTATGGAGATCGGCACCAGTTTTTCCTTGATTGTTCCACCCTTATTTGACGGTGAAAACTATCAGATTTGGGCGGTACACATGGAGACTTATCTGGAAGCCCTGGATCTCTGAGAAGCAGTGGAAGAAGACTACGATATTCCTCTTCTTCCTGAAAATCCCACCGTGGCACAGATTAAAGAACAAAAGAAGAGTAAGATGAAGAATTCCAAGGCAAAAGCCTGTCTGTTTTTTGCAGTTTCCTCCACAATCTTCACTCGAATTTGTCATTAAAAACAGCAAAGGA
The DNA here is from genome assembly GCA_002079205.1 of Phalaenopsis hybrid cultivar. Taxonomy (NCBI): domain Eukaryota; kingdom Viridiplantae; phylum Streptophyta; class Magnoliopsida; order Asparagales; family Orchidaceae; genus Phalaenopsis; species Phalaenopsis hybrid cultivar. The sequence goes on along the minus strand of JXCR01110225.1, from coordinate 291,970 downwards.
GATATGGGATTATCTTAAAGCTCAGTATGAGGGAGATGAAAGAATTCGAGGGTTGCAGGTGCGAAATTTAATTCGTGACTTTGAGTTGCAAAAGATGAAGGAGACAGAAAATATGAATGAATACTTTGGCAAGCTATTCAACATAGCGAATCGTGTCAAACTATTGAGTTCTTCATTTGAAGATTTAAGGATTGTTCAGAAAATCCTTGTAACAGTGCCTGAAAGATTTGAGGCTACCATCACCACCTTAGAAAACACAAAGGATCTGACAAAGATTACTTTGTCAGAACTCTTAAGTGCCTTGCAAGCACAAGAGCAAAGGCGTGCAATGAGGGAAGAAGGAGCCGTTGAAGGAGCCTTACAAGTTAAGCATCAAGAAGATGAAAAGAATTGGAAATTCAAGAACAAGAAGTCTCAAGCCACAAATGGACAAAGTTCTACATCTGGGAACATAAGCAAAGTTGGAGTAAAGAAAGATTTTCCTCCATGTCAGCATTGTGGCAAGAAAGGTCATCCTCCTTTTAGATGTTGGAGAAGACCGGATGCAAAGTGCAGCAAGTGTAATCATTTGGGACATGAAGCTGTCATTTGTAAGAATGAAAATCAATAGCAAGAAGATGAAGCGAAAATGGAAGATCAAGAAGAAGAAGATCAGCTTTTCGTTGCAGCTTGCTTCACAGGTCATGAAACAAGTGAAAGCTGGCTTATTAATAGTAGCTGCACTAATCATATGACACATGACAGGGACTTGTTTAAGGAATTAAAGAGTACCGAGTCCAAGAAGGTCGGAATTGGGAACGATGATTATATTGAAGTCAAAGGAAAGGGCACGGTAACCATTGCAAGCTGTTCAAGAACCAAATTGATCACTGATGTTTTCTATGTACTAGACATTGATCATAACTTGCTCAGTGTGGGTCAATTGATAGAGAAGGGATTGAAAGTGATGTCATGAAGAATGCTTGTGTGATAGAGGATGCTATAGGCCAAAAGATGTTTGAAATCAAGATGGCAGGGAGGAGTTTTTTACTCAATCCAATGCAGGAGGAGCAATCAATCATTTTAATCAAAGAAAGTCTCTCAATGATATGACACAAGAGACTCGGGAATTATCATTATCAAGGACTATTACAGATGAAGTCAAAAGGAATGGCAACTGGTCTTCCGGAGTTTGATGATCATATACTATCCTGTACGGCTTGTCAAGTTGGAAAGCAAAATAGGAAGTCCTTTCCAAAATCAGCATGGAGAGCCACTCATAAGCTGCAGTTAGTTCACACAGATGTTTGTGGACCTCAGAGAACTCTCTCATTAGTAGTTAGTAGATATTAAATTGTGTTCATTGATGATTTTACTGGAGTGTGTTGATTTTTTTCTTAAAATCTAAATCAGAAGTGGCTGGAGTATTTTTGAAGTTCAAAAAATTTGTGAAAAATCAAAGTGGCAATCAAATTCAAATATTGAGGTCTGACAATGGCAAGGAAAATACGTCAAAAAATTTCAACACATTTTATGAAGAAGCTGCATTGAACATCAGTTAACGACTCCTTACACTCCACAACAAAATGGAGTTAGTGAAAGAAGAAATAAATACATTCTAGAAATGACTAGATGCATGTTGCATGAGAAGAATTTACCCAACATTTTTGGGCTGAAGCGGCTCATACGGCAGTTTATTTGCAAAACAGGCTGCCAACAAAAGCAATCAAGGATCAGACACCTTATGAGGCATGGTATGGTTATAAACCTTCTCTAAGCTTTCTCAAAGTGTTTGGTTGTTTGTGTTTCACTCATATTCCAAAGAACAAGAGAGACAAGCTAGACAAAAGAGCACTTCCAGGCATCTTTATTGGCTATAACACTGTTTCAAAAGCTTATAAAAATTTTCAATCACAAACTGGAAAAATTGTTATAAGAAGAAATGTTCACTTTATGGAAGATGAAGAATTGAAATGGGATAAGTCAAAGGAAATAAGCCAAACCGTAACTGATCCACAGCCCGAACTTCCCACTTCAGGCATGTATGAAGGAGAAAATTGGCAGAATGAACTGGTGGAAGATGCTCCTGTTAGAGGAACTAGATTACTCACTGACATTTATGCAAGATGAAACATAGTTGTATGTGAAGCTGCAAATTTTGAAGTTGCTATGAAAGATAAAAATTGGGTGGCTGCAATGGAGGAGGAGTTATCCATGATTGAGAAGAACAAAACATGGGAGTTGGTTGATCGACCCCAAAACGGGAAGGTAATTGGAGTCAAATGGGTGTACAGAACCAAGCTTAATGCCGATGGCTCAATTAAAAAGTAAAAAGAAAGACTTGTGGTTAAAGGCTATGCTCAAGTTTTTGGCGTGGACTACTCATATACCTTTGCACCAGTTGCTCGTTTGGGCACCAAAAGACTTTTACTTGTTATAACTACTCAAATGAATTGGAGAGTGTATCAGCTTGATGTTAAATTTGCTTTTCTAAATGGCATCTTGTAGGAAGAGATATATGTTGAGCAACCCGAAGGTTTTGTGAAGAAAGGAGAGGAGGACAAAGTTCTTCTTCTCAAGAAGGCTCTTTATGGATTGAAACAAGCTCCAAGAGCTTGGTACAACAAAATACATGAGCATTTGTTAAGCTTAGGCTTTAAAAAAAGCCTGTCTGAAGCTACTCTTTATGTCAAACATCAAATTAATGATGTTGTGATAGTTTCTCTTTATGTTGATGATCTTTTATTGACAAGAAATAATGTAAACCTGGTTGAAAACTTCAAGCAAGAGATGATGAAAGTGTTTGAGATGACAGATCTTAGGTTCATGACATTTTTCCTTGGAATGGAAATCAAGCAAGCCGGGCATGAAGTCTTTATTTGTCAGAAGAAATATGCCAAGGAGATTTTGAAAAAGTTCAAGCTTGAAGAATGCATGGAAACAAGCACTCCTATGAATCAAAAGGAGAAGGTATGTAAGGAAGATGGAGCTGATAAAGTTGATGAAAGACACTTTAGAAGTTTGATTGGTTGTTTGATGTATTTTACAGCAACACGCCTAACATTTTAAACGCTTTAAGTATGTTATCCAGATTTATGCATTGTGCAAGTGAATTGCATCTCAGGGCAGCCAAAAGAGTAATTCAATATGTTAAGGGTACAAGTGGTTTTGATATTAAATTTACAAGAACTAAGGAGTTCAAGTTGATCGATTTCTCTAATAGTGACTGGGGAGGTTCCATTGATGATATGAAGAGTACTTCTGGCTATTGTTTTACTCATGGATCAAGTATTTTCTCATGGAATTAGGAGAAGCAAGAAACAATAGCTCAATCTACTGCTGAAGCAGAAATTGTTGCCGCAACAACTGCTGTAAATCAAGCATTATGGTTGAGAAAGATTTTAATTGATCTTAATATGGAGCAGAATGAAAGTACTGAGATTTTTGTTGACAATCAAGCTGCTATTGTCATTTCTAATAATCATGTGTTTCATGGAAAAACTAAACATTTTAATATCAAGTTGTTTTTTCTAAGAAAAGTTCAGAAAGAAAAATATGTGACTCTGACTTATTGCAAATATGAAGATTAGTTGACAGATTTGTTCACAAAGCCACTTCCAATTAGCAGGTTTGAGTTTCTAAGACAAAAAATTGGTGCTCGCAACTCGTAAGGCAAGGAGGAAGAGTGTTGGAATATTTGCTTAGGACTGCCTAGGATTAAGGAATTAGTTTTATTTTCTTTAAATCTTGTTTTAAAGTTTTTATTTTATTTAGCTATTTTTATGGACGTTGATTAGGGAGCATTAATCGCTTTCCTTTTTCTCTGTTTTGTATTGGGCGGCAATTTAAAAAAATGTGCTGCTGTTTTTTTTTTTGAAAAAAAAACATTCAAGCTTCTTAATATTTCTTCCTCCTCTTTCTCTTGTTTAAGACACATTCAAATAATATTGATCATTAGAAGACCATTATCTACAATCTTGCATATCATCTGCTATAAGCTGCTAAGTTGGCCCAGTGGTTAGGTGTTTTTTCTCCAATTATAAGGTAGCATGTATTGGTGTATGTATTAGTTTTAAAAAATAAAAATAAAATCCTTTCATGGCTGTATGGTTGAATTTTCATGTCATAAGTTCGTTAAAATCAAATCAGTATCATCATTTGAGACTTGCAACATGTTTTATTCATATGGATGATAAATAACAGATATTTCTTGTTTTGTTCATTTTATGAACAGTTGTATGATGTCTGTTATGTCTTGGCGCTTAAACTTATCAATAAAGTATATAGAATTATGGTGAGTTTCTTTTCCTTATGAAGCGCAAGAATTAGCATGTTTACCCAAATTTTGTTTGCCAAACCAATTTCACAGATAAGTTTCATCGATTGTGAAGAAAATGCCACAAAATTACGGCTTTTGCATTTGGCGGAAGTGGTCTTTTCAATGCCTTTTCATCTTCTATCGTTTTATTTTATTGAATTTTTCTTTGAGAACACATCTGTCTGGACAATTTCCACAGCTTTTTAAGCATATATATTTTAAGTAGGGATTTTAATAATCGATGTAAAAATTACATATTTTGTCTACATTGAGGTAGTTTCAAAAGGCAAGGTAGAGTACAAGACATAACTCATTATGATCGGCATGTACATACATACCACATAATTCTTATGTATTTACTTATCTGGCACCTAAACATGCATCTACACATGCATACCACTCAGATCTAACATCACATTAAAAATTTAACCATCACTATATTTTTAAAAATAAATTACACCTTTCCACACATGGATTTAATGCACCAAGATGTTATAAGTGTCATTAATTATCACACTTTAGGTGGGTGATACGTAAATACANTTTGCCATCTATATATTGGAAGAGAGAAGATCTATGTACTCCGGGTACATCATATTAATCAGCAAGCAGTGGGGGTATCAGAACTTCAAGAAAGGGGTGGCGAAATTAAAAATTAAGTGTCCAATCCGGATCTATATCGTGAATCGCTCCTATAGAGTAGAGCGTAAAACAAGCGCCAGAAATAGAGAGTACACAGTAGAATGAGAGAATTATGTCACATTTTATTAATGGAATAGTTCCCCTATTCATAAGCAAAGGAGGTATAATATACATAAATATATGTTTATCCATCTTTAATGGTAGCGCTATAGGGTATTTTGGCTAATTACATAAATTAGCATATTGCTTGGCTACTCTATCACTCAGTAGGCTGAGATTAATTAGCCTTGGTTCAACAAGGCTCATTTGTCAGGCTATGCTGAGTTGGGGTTGTTGATCTGCTTTTGTTAATCTTCGATCATCGAACTTCGCACGATCAGCTTGGGTCCACCAGCCTGTTGCTTTGGTCCAACTGTCGACTAACGTTCCCAAAACAATGAACCCCTGTCTCCAGGGTAAGACTAAGTTGTCGGGCAGAGGGTGAATTAATGTAATCCGATAGGTAGCTCACCTATTGACAAAAGGTCGTTTGGGACGTTTGTAGAATATATCTCGGTAAAACTTTTGGCCCCTTAATGAAGAGCCTTAATGACTCTTATGAGGCTGCTGGCGATGCTAAGACGAGAGTTGAGCTAAGACTCTCTCGACTTGATGGATCTTGATCATTTGCTAGGACAATTTTCATCTAGTTGACTTCAAATCCCGATTGAAGAGATATGCACTTATTCAATCAAGTCCTCTGATCTCTCAATGATAGGACATGTGGTCTTCCTCTTGTGGACCCTTCCTGACTGTACTTTTATGTTTTTTAGTCCATTATATTTCATCGAGATTTGTGCTGACGCATTTCTGATGTACATATTGATGACGAGTATTTAAGTTTAAAACTTTTTATATCCCTAAGAAGATTTTAGAACTATGACAAATATATCAAAAAAATAAAAATTTAATTGATATTAAACTCTTATTAAATATTTATGTTCATGTTCACAGGTTAATATTGATTTTGGTGCTACATAATGTTTTAAACTCATTTTTATGCTTTGCTTTATAGGATATATAACCGCATTATTTACATTAATTAAACCCCTAGTCAGCTCCTTTTATTTTTCAAGGTATTATCTTCAACTAGTGCTTCTCTCCTTTTAATCTTAGCATATATTTTTATCTCTTTTTTTCTAGTTTATCAAAAATCGAGCTTAATGGTCCCAAGTATGTTACCATCTTTTTGGATTTTTGTAACGATTTTATTACTACCCAACATTCTCGTCATAAAAAATAGTCTTGCAATTTATCTTTACATTACCATGATGTTCGTTTACTACATAGATAGAGATGTAAGTGATAGTTAAATTTTTTGCATAGAAATACCTTGCAAAAAAGAAAAAAAAAACTACGAGTTATGACCCAGTCAAAGAATCCACTAGATAATTAATTGTGCAACAATTCACTTGACTCTTGATTTAGAGAAGATGGGATTATAAAAATTGACAATCACAGCTTTGTAATAGTATTTTGGCTACAACAGACACACTTGGGCTGCAAGAACTGTAGTTAGTGGCTATGATGGTCATAGTTAGCTATAGATGCTGGTGATCGTTCACTTGCATTTCTATTCAAGAGTAATGATTTAATCGTTAGCTCTCCATTCTCTTTTTCTCCTCTCTTTAAGTGATGATTGGGGCTAGTTATAATATTTTCAGTGGGCTTCTCAGTAAATTTAGCTAGGATCACAAAATATTCTATTAGATGTCTACATTGATTCCCTTGATAACAAGTAGTTTTTTTAACATTTGCGTGCCTTGACATCAGAATTATATGATCTCGGGCTTGTTGAATTCTGCTTATTGATCTGCTCAATTTGATTATAAGAAGGATAAATTTAGAGATTATGTAGTCTTCCAATTGATGCAGCAAAGCCTTTCAACAACACTTCAAGTATTTGATATGAGCTTATTTAGATTCGAATTGGATCACTTTCAACATCACTTGGTTGGTCTTGTCAAAGTGCTCATTTTGACAATAACCTTGTTGAAATAGGTGTTCGGATATCTTAAATTTGAATTTGGAATGTTTCTTGCTCAAAATGCATCAAGATTTGCGCATAGTAATAAAAAATTTGTGTGAATGAGAAGAAACCTATTTGATTCAGGTTTTTAAGTCAACTTCCTTGATATTTATAATTATTTAAGAACATCTAGCAATTTAAATTCAAAATTTTATGGATCATCTAAGATCTTATACTTACATACATACATACATACATTGTGTTTGTCATGTTAAAGATAAATCTATATTTTTTATAAAGCAAATCAAAAAGCTTTTAGTTTATTTGAGTATTTTTAAAAACAGGTTGATTTATTTTTAAAAACCAAGATAAAAATACTTGAAAAACATATTGAGCAAAAATATTTTCAAAAATAAAAAACAAAAAACACAAATGAAAACAGAAATAAAAATAATATTGATCATAAGCAGACCATTATCTACAATCTTCCATATCATCAGCTATATGCAGCTCAGTTGGCCCAGTGGTTAGTTGTTTTTTCTCCAATTACAAGGTAGCATGTATTGGTGTATGTATTAGTTTAAAAAAAATAAAATAAAATCCTTTCATGGCTGTATGGTTGAATTTTCATGTCATAAGTTCGTTAAAATCAAATCAGTATCATCATTTGAGACTTGCAACATGTTTTATTCATATGGATGATAAATAACAGATATTTCTTGTTTTGTTCATTTTATGAACAGTTCTATGATGTCTGTTATGTCTTGGCGCTTAAACTTATCAATAAAGTACATAGAATTATGGTGAGTTTCTTTTCCTTATGAAGCCAAGAAATAGCATGTTTACCCAAATTTTGTTTGCCAAAGCAATTTCACAGATAAGTTTCATCGATAGTGAAGAAAATGCCCCACAAAATTACGGCTTTTGCATTTGACGGAAATGGTCTTTTCAATGCCTTCTCATCATCTATCGTTTTATTTTATTGGATTTATCTTTGAGAACATATCTGTCTGGACAATTTCCACAGCTTCTTAAGCATATATATTTAAGTAGGGATTTTAATAATCGATGTAAAAATTACATATTTTGTCTACATTGAGGTAGTTTCAAAAGGCAAGGTAGAGTATAAGACAGAACTCATTATGATTGGCATTTACATACGTCCCACATAATTCTTATGTATTTACTTATCTAGCATCTAAACATGCATTTACACATGCATACCGCTCAGATCTAACATCACATTAAAATTTAGCCATCACTATCTTTTTAAAAATAAATTACACCTTTCCACACTTGGATTTAATGCACCAAGATGTTATAAGTGTAATTAATTATCACACTTTANCCCCCCAAAAAGCAGGTATAGGGAGCAGCAATCTGCCTTACCAGCCTGTCTTTGAGAAAAAAGTTGCACGTGATTTCTAAATTTTAATTTAAGGAAAGAAAAAGCGGTGGCTCAAATCAAACATTAGCGGTAGCATTAATGAGCGTCTTTTTTGAAATGGCTAAAAAATCCAAGTCAATCAAGGCTTGTAAAGGTGAAATGTCTCGTTCCATCTTCCTCTTAATCATTCACAATTTGTAGAAGTAATTGAAAGGTTGCTATCACATAATCTAAATTAAAACATAGCTGGAAATGTATTAATGCGTTGCAACTATGTAAACCTATATAATTGGTAAGATAATCTTGATACTTTGTCAATCATTAATTCTAAAATTCTAATTGTATAAAAACTTTATTATGTTTTGATTACATCAACCCAAATCAACAGCTCAAATACCAACGGGTTGAGACCAATTGTTTTTTGTTTTCTATATGTTATTTTTATTTTATTTTGTTTTAATTTTGATTTAAAATAAAATATATTTAGCAGATTAAAATAAACTATAGGTGTTTTTGAAATATTTAAAATATTTAAAAAATATTTTGAGAGTTTTTTTTAATATAGTAAATAAACATATTTTTAAAAATAAAAATAGAAACAAAAACAAAACAAAAACTTTAAAAAAAAACTTTTAAAAAAAAGACTTAGACTTAAATTTTAATGATGCAACAAACTTAAAAAAAGTTGTCCTTTTTGTTTAGAAGGTAGTTATAGATGTAACTATGATCATGTGATGTTTGTCTATTAGAAAACAGTTATGCTCGCCATATCTTCTTCTATAAATGCTCACCTAAATTCAACAACTGTTCATCAATCCTTATGTCTTTCTTTTGAGTCAATCCTCTCCTTTTAATACGTCTAGATCTCCTAATGGAAATGAATTTTTACCCGTAGATAAATGCAACGATTTTATTGTATTATAAATTATATGAAAGTTTGGCCAACATATTAAGATATTAGAACCTTGAAGAAGTAGTATTAACATAATGGTACGTTTACAAGGTAAGCTTTGTAACCCTTTGTATATTCCAAACCTATGCTTTATCTCATGCTCATCTGAACTAGAATTATACTATTTGCAGGCACGCTTTTCAACAACGGTAACAAGATTGGTTTTTGTTGATTATTTCCCTACACTGATGGAACAAATGTTTCAAACTTCATTTATACCCTCACTAAATTTTAATTATTGACTTATTTATTGCTTCTGCAGGAAAAAACTGGTTTTTCCTTTTTTTGCTTGGAGGATCGTGCTTTGCTCTGTAGGCATTGTGATCTAACAATTCACTCCGCAAGTCCTGTAGTATCTAACCATCAAAGATTCTTAATCACTGGTGTGAGGGTTGGTCTTCAACACTCTGTCACAGACAACAATGGCAGCTGCAGAGGCAGGGCAGCTACGAATGAGTTGAGCAACAGCAGTGGAAGCGTTCGCAGTAGCGGTAATCTTCCTAGCTCTCTGGTCACAAAAAGTCTGGGCGTGGAGCAGACTGATGATTTTAAGCTTTGCTGGCCATGGAATGAGATATTTGAGGGTCTTGACTTTGATCATTGTTATGGACTATCTGAGCCTGGTTCCTCGAACTAAGGGGCTGTTTGGCAGCAAGCTGGAACGATTTAATAAAGATTTACAGACATACCACTCAATTTTCATGTATTACATATCTATCACCTAAGCTTCAGTTGNAGCTACGAATGAGTTGAGCAGCAGCAGTGGAAGCGTTCGCAGTAGCGGTAATCTTCCTGTCTCTCTGGCCACAAAAAGTCTGGGCGTGGAGAAGACTGATGATTTTAAGCTTTGCTGGCCCTGGAATGAGATATTTGAGGGTGTTGATTTTGATCATTGTTATGGACTATCTGAGCCTGGTTCCTCGAACTAAGGGGCTGTTTGGCAGCAAGCTGGAACGATTTAATAAAGATTTACAGACATACCACTCAATTTTAATGTATTACATATCTATCACCTATGCTTCAGTTTTTATATACAGACCACCTTACCTATGTATCAAAATATTTATTTATTTTTTAAAAGTTAAAATAAAAGTATTTTTGATGTCATATGAAAGATTTTGGTGGTATAAATGTAAGAAGTAAAGTTTATATGTTAGGTAAATACGAATGAATTAGGTGGTATGTATGTAAATGCTCCTTTAATAAATCCTGAAATTTCAGATTTAGTAAATCCTGCGGCAGTTAAAATTGGAGTATTATTTGACATAATGGATGATAATTCTAGTTAAACCCTGACAATTTGTTTGGCTATTCATTTCAGGTTTTGAAGCGGTTAATGCAAGTAGGATTAAAAAGAATTCGTTCTAATTAGATGGGGATAGTTTGTGCAACTGCAATTAACAATAAAATTATAAATTGGCTTAATGCATGCCAGAATGTTCATCGTAGTCTCGTGATTATTTAGCGTCTTAGCGTTGCACTAACGTTCAACACACACATAAGTAATTTAAGTGACTAGTAGAGTAACCAGAAGTTTTTACGTGAAAAACCAAAAAAGAAAAAACTAATGAGGCTTAGCCTAGTCTTAACGATCCACTATAGGTTGATAAATACATGTATAGGCTCTTGTCCTACAAGTGAAAAAAGGTTGCACAGTTTTTCAAGGTATAATAGTTGTATGTAGAAGGGTTTGTTGCACAATGGTCAAAATTAGTTGCATTTTGGATTGGTTATCGGTACTTCGGTGCTCCATCTTTGAGGCGTATCTTTCTCCAATGTTCAGGATGGTGCACTTTTTTGTAGGGTACCCGGTGACTCCACGACTTTGGTTTGCTACTTATAGTACTTCTTTACTCAGCAGTGTACTTCGCGTCTTTGCAAAAGGGCTTCATTGCAACAAGAAGAGAGTGGCAAATGGTGGTTGGTAAGCGGTGGTCAACTGTGTTTAGAGATTACAAAAGTTGGAAGCATTCTTCGGGTCTTTTTGGTCCGGAATGACATTAGAATTCAACGCTTCCTCGTGAACCAGCTCTAAGTTGAGCTCTTCTCCCAATTCAAGGCCTAGGCCCTTTTTTTATGAAGGGGTTAGGGCTTTATGTAGAGTATGAAAGTGGTCTCCCCATAAATAAAGAAACAATCTGGACTACTCCATCAAACTACCCTGAAAGATTTCCGTGATCAAATGCTATTTTATGGACATTTAAGTTTCTTCACGATGTCAGAATTAAGTGATCTTAGGCTCGTTCGACTCGTCTTGTTGAAATGCTCAATTTGACTATAAGCTTGTCAGATTTAGAATCTGTTGACCTTCAAAGTAGGTACCAAATGTTTCAAAAATTAGATTCATTGCTTGATTCAGGCCTCATTTGACTTAGAGTGGACTAATTTTGGAATTTTTAAGTTTGCCTCGTCGAGTTGCTCAATTTAAATGTAAGTTTGCTGAAGTCGGAGTTTTGGATGATTTTTACTTGATGTTTGAATTTACCTTTCTCAATAATAAATTTATCAACCTTCATAAATTCATCTTCTATAACTCTTTTAGGATAGGTGATCGATCGATCAAATAACTGAAGGTTTACTGTAGTAAGGGAAATCTCTCCTAATTCTAACCTTTTAAAAATAGATAAGTGCATAAGATTAATACTGGCTCCCAAATCACATAAAGCTTTTCTAAAAATCTTTCCCCTATAGAACAAGGAATGATAAAACTATCAGGATTTTTAAGTTTTTTCAAAAAGCTTTTTCTGAATTATAGCGCTATACTCTTCATTAAATGAAACAGTCTCATTTTCTATAAAATTTTTTTTCCTATTAAGTATATTCTTCATAAACATTACATAACTCAGTATTTGTTCCAAAGCTTCAACAAATGGAATGTTTATGGTTAGTTTCTTAAATATTTCCAAAATATTTTAGAATTATTTACCTAACTATTGTTGTCTGCATCTTTGAGGAAATGGGGATGGTGTTTTTGCAACATTAATTTTCATCAGTTTAATAAGATATTCTGAATCATGATGAATATCTTCTTCAAAATTTTCAATTTCCACCCTTTCGTTCTCAACTTCAATCTCTTTTTGAACTTTTATTTCCACTTCTCTTCCACTTCTTAATGTATAGCTTTAATTTGTTATTTATTCTGGCTTTTAGGATTAATTTCAACATTACTAAGAAGAGTTCCTTGAGGCATACTGCTCAGTGCAGTAGCGATATGTCCCAATTGATTCTCAATATTTCTAATTGTCGCTCCCTAACTTTATAATTGATTACCCATTTGTAATACTAATTTGTTCATAAAAAATTTCTTCTTCTTAAATTGTGCATTGTTGTTAAAATCGGGAGGATAATATGATCTATAATTATTATTTTTTTTATTGTTTACATTTCACAATAGGTTCGCTTGATTGTTCCCTCATTATGGATTTACACCATTAGAGTTATTATTATTCCAACTTAAATTAGGGTGATTTTCCAACCATGATTGTAATAATTAGAATACGAATTATTAGGTCGATTATTTATTGCATTCAAAGTTTCATACGATGATTGAGAATATATCATTTATCCGAATGAATTTTCCTCAACCACTGCTTGTGTTTGAGATATATTCATTCCTAATTTATCCAACTTCTTTGATATTGCAGCAATTTGAGAAGCCAAAATAGAAATTGTGTTAGAGTAATGAGCACTAGCTACTCTTTTTCGATTTACCCTTTCAGGGGCCATTGAAAATTGTTAGTAGCTACCTCTTCAATTAATAAATATGCTTCATCGAATAGTTTTGACATTAATGATCCACCAACAATGAGGCCTATAATAGATCTATGAAATCCCACCAATCCATTATAAAATGTTTGAATTATTAAGCAATCTGGTAAAGCTTGGTGTGGACACTTCCTAAGGAGCTCTTTAAATCATTCCCAAGTTTCATATATTGATTCCCCTTCAAACTGACAAAAACATGTAATATCGTTTCTAAGTTTAACAATTTTTTTTATGATAAAAAATATTTAGCCAAAAATTTCTGAGATAATTCTCCCTAAGCTCTGATTGATCTAGATGTTAAAGACTTTAACCACATCTTAGCTTTATCTCTTAATGAAAAAGGAAAAAAGTCTATGTCTGACGACAACATTCGATACTCCATCATATTTAAATGTAGCATACAATTCTAGAAAACTAGCAAGATATAAATTCAGATCTTTAGATGGTGTTCCCCCAAACTGATTATTTTATACCATTTAGATAATAACATGATTAAACTCAAATGAATCAGTAGCTACAGTAGAAGTTTGTATAGTTAAGTGAATTTCATCTATTGCAGAGTTAACATAGTCTCTTAATGGTCTCTATTGATGTTCATTTTCCATACCTTTATTATTTAAATTGTTCGCCATTAGGTGAAGTTCTTTTTTTTTTCCGAAATTTTCTTATAGTTCGTTCTAATTCTGAATCGTAAGATACTAAAGCTTTGGATCCTAATTTTCACATACACAATACAAGTAACAATTATAAAAATAAGAACTCACGCAAGAATGTAAATATTTTTGTTGTTTTCTCTTTTTTATAAATTTTTTGTTTTTTTTAAAATAAAATTTATAGTTCAAAAAAGTCTTTTAATTAATTTACCGTAGCATCCCCGAGAACGGTGCCAAAAACTTAATGCAGATTTCTTTGTTATGCGTTATAAATATTTTTCAACACCACAACACACAAGGCAGCTATACTAAAAAATATGTGAATTAACCATAGCAAAATTTACTTTAGTACAATAAGTTTTATCTTTTAAAATATCTAAAGCTGCCACTCTTAGTGAATTAAGGTGTGCTTACAAATTCAAATCGTCACCAGGTTGCAAATGCAAGTTTTCGGTCGCCAAATTAGAAAATGTCGGTTGCCAGAATATAAATCCTGATGCCCGATTTAATTTAATTTATATATATATTATTTGAGAAAAAGTAGTATTTTAAATTTTGAAAATATAAGACTGGACCGATTTCATATCCTCGGTAGTTAAATAAACGAGCCTAATGCCGCAAACAATGCATCTATATCGAATGGTAGACACACTAATTACTAGTAATACTCGATTAAATAAACTAAAGAATTTATGACATCTGCTTAAGTCTGCGAAAAACCATTTTTATGTTAACCAACAAGTTCCCATATGTAATACAAAAAATTAAATAGGGTTTATATTAAGCTGGGTTCTTGAAAGTTTCCTATAAGGGCAAGCCCATATAGCTAATTACATCTTAGATAATAAAGTTACCTAAGAAAACTCTTTAAGAAGTTTCAAAGGATAATACTTTTCAAAAGATCAGACAAAGAGATGTGAAATGAGATTGACTCAAAATTTGAAACATTTATTATTAAATCCAAAAAAAGAAGAACTAGGGGATGTCATGGATCTTGAGGAGAACCTCAGTGACTTCCTAAGCTATCCTATGATTTGGCTTCAGTTTTGAGAATGATCATTTAAATGTTTTATCTTGTCAATTTTATTATTTATGGATTACATTCATGCAGATGATCGCACAAATAGCCTGAAAAATGTGAGGATTTAGGTCGTGACAAATGACAACCTTGGAATCCTAAAACATATTAGGGCTTAAATTGCATGGCAGAGCCATATAAAGGCCTAAAGAGAAGTTAAGGATTCATGTCGCACTAGGCGGACGATCTCAAAATCCTATGGTTTGTTGTTTAGTTTTAAGGAAAGATATGTTGTCTTAGCTTCCCGTGCCATTGCAAATTGCTGTTGCAGAAGGCTGCCCATAGAGCCAGCTCCAGGCTCCTCGGTGAAGTAGCAGTTCTAAGGTCTAAAGGTTTAATGATTTAAATGATAAGTTAAATTTAATTCTTATGGGGGGAGTTAAAGTTGATTAGAGCGACACTGGTTAGGATCCTACGGTTCCCTCATTCTAGTACAACTATTTTTTTTTCAGATTCACTTAGTCTAAATGAATTTACTAAACTCAACTCAATGAGTTCCATACTTTCATTTATTCCGTGGGAAATCTCATTAACAACCGTAGATTACATCCTCCGAGGAATTCTTGATCTTTTGATAGAGACTTTTAAATTTAGTTGAAATTTTTATTTTTTTTATTTTATTTGTGATTAAATTTTGAGTTGTCTTATATTTTGACTATTGATACGCTTAAAATTCATAGTGTTTTTAGACACATTTTTATACTTATTTTTGAGATATTGCACTTTAATGGAAGGTATTTTTGTAGTTTTTCATTCAGGTACAGATAAAAAGGTGAAAAATACTTAAAGGAGTGAAAAATGATCAAATTTGGTGCAAACAGTTGAAAAATGTGTAAAAGAGTTTTGGTGCCTAAGCGCCAGATCCGGTGCTTAAGCGCCGGGTAAACAATGAAGGCCGCACCTGAGCGCCTGAGGTCCTACGCTTAAGCGCCAGTGGCAGTTATTGGACGAGTAAATTCGGTTTTTGCGAACTTTGATGAGGTTTTTGAGGCACCTATTGGCTTAATAGGTGGTTACAACCACCATGGACGAAAATTATTACGAAATGATACATCTCTTAGGGAAATACATCGAATCAAGACACATTTTAAAGAGATACCAAGACATCTTTTGTAGAATTATAAAAGAAAGAAGATTGAGACTTTGAAAGAGGTCCTAAAAGTACTGGGAAAGTGTTGAAAGTTCAAAAATTAGGGAGTTAGTTGGAGAGATTTTCATGCACCACATATTTATCTTTTTTTTATTTCTAGTTTTATATTAAGAGTGTTGTAAAAGAGAAAAGATTCAAAGGAACTTCACGTGTTTGGTGGAGGATTTGAGATAAGTGTTGGCACTATTTTGGTTGAGGAGTTGACCATAAGAAGCTGTCGGCCACTGGAATCGAAGTCCCATCGCTTACTTCGGAAGGACGTTATAATTTTAATGTATATATAAGTTTTAGAAAAAATATGAAATCAAACTGATCCCATATTTTTCATAGTTTAAATGAAAGAACGGTGTACTTCAAACCGTGTATCTATCCCGAAGGATAAACACAAGACTTGAGGATGATGCTCAATCAAATAAACTAAGAAATATATGACATCTGTTTAGTCTGCGAAACCATTTTATTTGCCAATAATTTCCCATATTTAATATGAAGGATTAAATATGGTTTATATTAAGCTGGGTTCGGACAAGCTTCCTATAAGGGCAAGCCCTTATAGTTAATTACATCTTAGATAACAGAAGTCACCTAAGAATACTCTCGATAAAAATCAGGAAATAATATCTTCAAGGCGGTCAGAGGATAGGACTTTTCAATGATATCGGACAAAGAGGTGTGAAGAGGGATTGGTTTGAATTTGGAACATTATTGTAGAATCCAAAGGAGGAAGAACTAGGGGATGTTACAAATCCGAAATAAAACCTCGGTGACTTCTAGTCTATCATATTGTTTGGCTTCAGTTTTAAGGAGAAATTTATTTGAGGGTTTCATCCTGCCAATTTTTTTTTGTTAGGGCTTACATTCGTGTGAAGCGATCACACAAATAACCTAGAAGATGTGAGGGTTTAGGTCGTGATGGACGACAACCTCGGAATCCTAAGCCGAGTTAGGGCTTATATTGTACAATAGAGCTATACAAAGGCTTAAAGATGAGTTGAAGATTTATATTGCATAAGAAAACAACCTCAAAATCTTATGGCTTGTTATTTAATTCTAAGGAAGGAAATAGTTTAGCTGGGGAGGACAGATTTTGCTGTTGAAGATGGCCGTGCTGCCCACCATGCTAGCTCCAAGCTCCTTGTCGTGATGGGACACTTTGCCAACTTTTTAATTTGGGCTTGTAGTCTTTTTAAAGATGTTCAATTTTTAATTATGTTCACTTTTCTAATTATCATTTAACTAAATTTGATTTAGCTNAGGCCCCCCAAAAAGCAGGTATAGGGAGCAGCAATCTGCCTTACCAGCCTGTCTTTGAGAAAAAAGTTGCACATGATTTTTAAATTTAATTTAAGGAAAGAAAAAGCAGTGGCTCAAATCAAACATTAGCTGTTGCATTAATGAGCGTGCTTTTTTGGAACGACAAATAAATCCAAGTCAATCAAGGCTTGTAAAGGTGAAATGTCTCGTTCCATCTTCCTCTTAATCATTCACAAATTGTAGAAGTAATTGAAAGGTTGCTGTCACATAATCTAAATTAGAACATAGCTGCAAATGTATTAATGCGTTGCAACTATGTCATTAAATGAAACCTAAGATAATCTTGATACTTTGTCAATCTTTAATTCTAAAATTCTAATTGTACAAAAACTTTATTATGTTATGATTACATCAACCCAAATCAACAACTCAAATACCAAGGGGTTGAGACCAATTGTTTTTTGTTTTCGATTTGTTATTTTATTTTATTTTGTTTTAATGTTGATTTAAAATAAAATATATTTAGCAGATTAAAATAAACTATAGGTGTTTTGAAATATTAAAAATATTTAAAAATTATGTTGAGAGTTTTTTTTTAATATAGCAAATAAACATATTTTTAAAAATAAAAATAAAAACAAAACAAAAACTTTTTTAAAAAACTTAAGAAAAAAAGGATTTAGACTTAAATTGTAATGATGCAACAAACTTAAAAAAAGTTGTCCTTTTTGTTTGGAAGGTAGTTATAGATGTAACCATGATCATGTGATATTTGTCTATTAGAAAACAGTTATGGTCGCCGTATCTTCTTCTTTAATGCTCACCTAAATTCAACAAGTGTTCATCAATCCTTATGTCTTTCTTTTGAGTCATTCTTCTCCTTTTAATACGTCTAGCTCTCCTAATGGAAATGAATTTTTACCCGTAGATAAATGCAACGATTTTATTGTATTATAAATTATATAAAACTTTGACAAACATATTAAGATATTAGAACCTTGAGGAAGTCGTATTAACATAATGGTACGTTTACAAGGTAAGCTTTCTAACCCTTTGTATATTCCAAACCTATGCTTTATCTCATGCTCATCTGAACTAGAATTATACTATTTGCAGGCACGCTTTTCAACAACGGTAACAAGATTGGTTTTTGTTGATTATTTCCCTACACTGATGGAACAAATGTTTCAAAATTCATTTATACCCTCACTAAATTTTAATAATTGACTTATTTATTGCTTCTGCAGGAAAAAACTGGTTTTTCCTTTTTTTGCTTGGAGGATCGTGCTTTGCTCTGTAGGCATTGTGATCTAACAATTCACTCCGCAAGTCCTGTAGTATCTAACCATCAGAGATTCTTAATCACTGGTGTGAGGGTTGGTCTTCAACACTCTGTCACAGACAACAATGGCAGCTGCAGAGGCAGGGCAGCTACGAATGAGTTGAGCAACAGCAGTGGAAGCGTTCGCAGTAGCGGTAATCTTCCTAGCTCTCTGGTCACAAAAAGTCTGGGCGTGGAGCAGACTGATGATTTTAAGCTTTGCTGGCCATGGAATGAGATATTTGAGGGTGTTGACTTTGATCATTGTTATGGACTATCTGAGCCTGGTTCCTCGAACTAAGGGGCTGTTTGGCAGCAAGCTGGAACAATTTAATAAAGATTTACAGACATACCACTAAATTTTCATGTATTACATATCTATCACCTAAGCTTCAGTTTTTAGGTATTTTTGATGTCATATGAAAGATTTTGGTGTTATAAATGTAAGAAGTAAAGTTTATGTGTTTGGTAAATACGAAGGAATTAGGTGGTATGTATGTAAATGCTCCTTTAATAAATCCTGAAATTTCAGATTTAGTAAATCCTGTGGCAGTTAAATTTTGAGTATTATTTGACATAATGGATGAGAATTCTAGTTAAACCCTGACAATTTGTTTGGCTATTCATTTCAGGTTTTGAGGCGGTTAATGCAAGTAGGATTAAAAGAATTCGTTCTATTTAGATGGGGATAGTTTGTGCAACTGCAATTAATAATGAAATTATAAATTGGCTTATGCATGCTAGATTGTTCATCGTAGTCTCGTGATTATTTAGTGTCTTAGCGTTGCACGTTACACTAACGTTCAACACACACATAAGTAATTTAAGTAACCAGTAGAGTAGCCAGAAGTTTTTACGTGAAAAACCAAAAAAGAAAAAATTAATGGGGCTTAGCCTAG
Organism: Phalaenopsis hybrid cultivar; assembly: GCA_002079205.1. Classification (NCBI taxonomy): domain Eukaryota; kingdom Viridiplantae; phylum Streptophyta; class Magnoliopsida; order Asparagales; family Orchidaceae; genus Phalaenopsis; species Phalaenopsis hybrid cultivar. The sequence continues at coordinate 272,564 of JXCR01110225.1, read as the reverse complement.
TTTTAACGATCCACTATAGTTTGATAAGTATATGTATAGGCCCTTGTCCTACAAGTGAAAAAAGGTTGCATAGTTTGTCAATGTACAATAGTTGTATGTAGAAGGGATTGTTGTACAATGGTCAAAATTAAGGGCATTTTGGATTGGTTATCGGTACTTCGGTGCTCCATCTTCAAGGCGTATCTTTATCCAATGTTCAGAATGGTGCACTTTTCTGTAGGGTACCCGGTGACTCCGCGACTTTGGTTTGCTACTTATAGTGCTTCTTTACTCCGTAGTGTACTTCGCGTCTTTGCAAAAGAGCTTCATTGCAACAAGCAGGGAGTGGCAAATAGTGGTTGGTAAGCGGTGGTCAACTGTGTTTAGAGATTGCAGAAGTTGGAAGCATTCTTCGGGCCTTTTTGGTCTGGAACGACATTAGAATTGAACGCTTCCTCGTGAACCAGCTCTAAGTTGAGGTCTTCTTCCAGTTCAAGGCCTATGCCCTTTTTTATGAAGGGGTTAGGGCTCTCTATAGAGTATGAAAGTGGTCTCCCTATAAATAAGGAAACAATCCGGACTACTCCATCGAACTACCCTGAAAGATTTCCCTGATCGGATGCTATTTTATGGAAATTTAAGTTTCTTCACGATGTCAGAATTAAGTGATCTTAGGCTCGTTCGACTCGTCTTGTTGAAATGTTCGATTTGACTATAAGTTTGTCAGATTTAGAATCTGTTGACCTTCAAAGTAGGTACTAAATGTTTCAAAAATTAGCTTCATGGCTTGATTTAGGCCTCATTTGACTTAGAGTGGACTTGGAATTTTTACGTTGTCTCGTCGAGCTACTCAATTTAAATGTAAGTTTGCTGAAGTTAGAGTTTTGGATGTTTTTCACTTGATGTTGAATTTATCTTTCTCAATAATAAATTTATCAACCTTCATAAATTCATCTTCTATAACTCCTTTAGGATAGGTGATCGATCGATCAAATAACTGAATGTTTACTGTAGTAAGGGAAAAATCTCCTAATTCTAACCTTTTGAAAATAGATAAGGACATAAGATTAATCCTGGCTCTCAAATCATATAAAGCTCTTCTAAAAATCTTTCCTTTATAGCACAAGGAATGATAAAACTACCAGGATTTTTAAGTTTTTCAGAAAGCTTTTTCTGAATTATAGCTCTACAATCTTCACTAAATGAAACAGTCTCATTTTCTATAAAATTTTATTTTCTATTAAGTATATTCTTTATAAACATTACATAACTCAGTATTTGTTCCAAAGCTTCAACAAATGGAATGTTTATAGTTAGTTTCTTAAATATTTCCAAAATATTTGAGAATTATTTATCTAACTTTTATTGTCTGCAACTTTGAGGAAATGGGGGTGGTGGTTTTGCAACAGTAATTTTCATCGGTTTAATAAGATATTCTGAATCATGATGAATATCTTCTTCAAAATTTTCAATTTCCACCTCTTCATTCTCAACTTCAATCTCTTTTTGAACTTTTATTTCCACTTCTCTTCCACTTCTTGATGTATAGCTTTAATTTGTTCTTTATCCTGGCCTTTAGGATTAATTTCAGCATTACTAGGAAAAGTTCCTTGAGGCCTACTGCTCAGTGCAGTAGCAATATGTCCCAATTGATTCTCAATATTTCTAATTGCCGCTCCCTAACTTTATAATTGATTACCCATTTGTAATACTAATTTGTTCAAAAATAATTTGTTCTCCTTAAATTGTGAATTGTTGTTAAAACCGAGAGGATAATAAGATCTATAATTATTATTTTTTTGATTGTTTACATTTCCCAAAGGGTTCACTTGATTGTTCCCTCATTATGAATTTACACCATTAGAGTTATTATTATTCCAACTTAAATTAGGGTAATTTTCTGACCAGGATTGTAATAATAAGAATACAAATTATTAGGTCGATTATTTATTGCATTCAAAGTTTCATACGATGATTGAGAATATATCATTTATCCGAATGAATTTTCCTCAACCACTGCTTGTGTTTGAGATATATTCATTCCTAATTTACCCAACTTCTTTGATATTGCAACAATTTGAGAAGCCAAATTAGAAATTGCGTTAGAGTAACGATCACTAGCTACTATTTTTTTATTTACCCTTTTAGGGGCCATTGAAAATTGTTAGTAGCTATCTCTTCAATTAATAAATATGCTTCATCGAATGATTTTGACATTAATGATCCACCAACAGCAGCGCCAATAATAGATCTATGAGATCCCACTAATCCATTATAAAATGTTTGAATTATTAAGCAATCTAGTAAAGCTTGGTGTGGACACTTCCTATGGAGATATTTAAATCATTCCCAAGCTTCATATATTGATTCCCCATCAAACTTACAAAAATATGTAATATCGTTTCTAAGCTTAGAAGTTTCTTATGGTAAAAAATATTTAGCCAAAAATTTTTGAGATAATTCTCCTCAATTTATGACTGATTTAGATGCTAAAGACTTTAATCACATCTTAGCTTTATCTCTTAATGAAAAAAGAAAAAGTTTAAGTCTGACGACATCATTCGACACTCCATCATACTTAAATGTAGCATACAATTTTAAAAAACTAGCAAGATATAAATTCGGATCTTCAGATGGTGTTCCCCCAAATTGATTATTTTATACCATTTAGATAATAACAGGATTAAGCTCAAATGAATTAGTAGCTACAGCAGAAGTTTGTATAGTTAAGTGAATTTCATCTATTGTAGAGTTAATATGGTCTCTTAATGGTCTCTATTGATGTTCATTTTCTATACATTTATTATTTAAATTGTTCGCCATTGTGTGAAGTTTTTTTTTAAAAAATTATTCTTATAGTTCGTTCTAATTCCCAATCGTAAGATAATAATCCTTCGGATCCTAATTTCCACATACACAATACAAGTAACAATTATAAAAATAAGAACTCACGCAAGAACGAAAATATTTTTGTTATTTTCTCTTTTTTTATAATTTTCTTATTATTTTCTAAAATTAAATTTATTGTTCAAAAAAGTCTTTTAATTAATTTACCGTAGTCTCCCCGACAACGGTGCCAAAAACTTGATGCAGATTTCTTTGTTAGGCGTTATAAATATTTTTCAACACCACAACACACAAGATAGCTATACTAAAAAATATGTGAATTAACCATAGTAAAATTTACTTTAGTACAATAAGTTTTCTCTTTTAAAATATCTAAAGCTGTCACTCTTAGTGAATTAAGGTGTACTTACAATTTCAAATCGTCACAAGGTTGCAAATGCAAGTTGCCAGTCACCAAATTAGAATTTTTTGGTTGCCGGAATAGAAATCCTGATGCCCGATTTAATTTAATTTATATATATATTATTTGGGAAAAAGTAGTATTTTAAATTTTGAAAATATAAGACTGGACTGATTTCATTTCCTCAGTAGTTTAAATAAATGAGTCTAATGCCACAAACAATGCATCTATCCCGAAGGGTAGACACACTAATTACTGGTAAGACTCGATTAAATAAACTAAAGAATTTATGACATCCGTTTAAGTTCCTGAAAAACCATTTTTATGTTAACCGACAAGTTCCCCCATGTAATACGAAAAATTAAATAGGGTTTATATTAAGCTTGGTTCTTGAAAGTTTCCTATAAGGGCAAGCCCCTATAGTTAATTATATTTTAGATAACAAATTTACCTAAGAAAACTCTTCAAGGAGTTTCAAAGGATAAAAATTTTCAAAGGATCAGACAAAGAGATGTGAAATGGGATTGACTCAAATTTTAAAACATTTATTATTGAATTCAAAAGAAGAAGAACTAGGGGATGTCATGGATCTTGAGGAGAACCTCAGTGACTTCCTAAGCCATCCTATGGTTTGGCTTCAGTTTTGAGAATGATCATTTAAATGTTTCATCTTGCCAAATTTATTAATTAGGGATTAAATTCATGCGAGATGATCGCACAAATAGCCTGGAAGATGTGAGGATTTAGGTCGTGACAAATGACAGCCTTGGAATCCTGAAACATGTTAGGGCTTAAATTGTGTGGCAGAGCAATACAAAGGCCTAAAGGGAAGTTGCAGTTTTATGTCGCACTAGGCGGACGATCTCAATATCCCATGGTTTGTTGTTTAGTTCTAAGGAAAGATATGTTGTCGTAGCTCCTCGTGCCATTGCAGATTGTTGTTGCAGAAGGTTGGCCATAGAGCCAGCTCCAGGCTCCTCGGTGAAGTAGCGGTCCTAAGGTCTAAAGGTTTAATGGTTTAAATGACAAGTTAAATTTAATTATTATGGGGGGAGTTAAAATTGATTAGAGTGACACCGGTTAGAATTCCACGGTTCCCTCGTTCTAGCACAATTATTTTCTTCAGATTCACTTAGTCTAAATGAATTTACTAAACTCAACTCAATGAGTTCCATACTTTCATTTATACCGTGGGAAATCTCGTTAGCAACCGTAAGTTACCTCCTCCGAGGGATTCTCATTTTTTCAATAGAGACTTTTTAATTTAGTTGCAATTTTTATTTTTTTTTGTTTTATTTGTGATTAAATTTTGAGTTGTCTTATATTTTGACTATTGATACGCCTAAAATATATAAAATTTTTAGACACATTTTTATACCTATTTTTTAGATACTGCGCTTTAATGGAAGGTATTTTTGTGTTTTTCTCATTCAGGTACAAGTAAAAAGGTGAAAAATGCTTAAAGGAGTGAAAAAGAATCAAATTTGCAACATATAGGTGAAAAATGTGCAAAAGAGTTTTGGCGCTTAAGCACCAAACCCGGCGCTTAAGCGCCGGGTAAATAGAGAAGGCCGCGCCTAAGCGCTAGAGGCCCCATGCTTAAGCGCCAGTGACAGTTATTGGACGAGTAAATTTGGTTTTTACAAATTTTGAAGAGTTTTTTGAGGCACCTATTGGCTTAATAGGTGGTTACAACCACCATGGACGAAAATTATTGCGAAAAGATGCATCTCTTATAGAAATACATCGAATCAAGACACATTTTGAAGAGATACCAAGACATCTTTTGGAGAACTATAAAAGAAAGAAGATTGGGACTTTGAAAGAGGTCCTGAAAGTACTGGGAAAGTTTTGAAAGTTTAAAAATTGGGGAGTTAGTTGGAGAGATTTTCAGGCACTGCATATTTATCTTTTTTTTTATTTCTAGTTTATATTGAGAGTGTTGTAAAAGAGAAGAGATTCAAAGGAACTTCAAGAATTTGGTGGAGGACTTGAGATAAGTGTCAACACTATTTTGGTTGTGGAGTTTCCCATAAGAAGCTGTCGGCCACTGAAATCGAAGTTGCGTCGCCCGCTTCGGAAGGACATTATAATTTTAATGTATATATAAGTTTTAAAAAAAATATGAAATCAAACTGATCCCATATTTTTCATAGTTTGAATTAAAGAGAAATATACCTCAAACCCTATATTTATCACGAAGCACAAGACTTGAGGATGAGGCTCGATCAAATAAACTAAGAAATATATGACATTTGTTTGGTCAGCGAAATCATTTTATTACCGAAAATTTTTCATATTTAATATGAAGGATTAAATAGGGTTTATATTAAGCTGGGTTCGGACAAGCTTCCTATAAGGGCAAGCCCATATAGTTATTTACATCTAAGATAACCGAAGTCACCTAAGAATACTCTCGATAAAAATCAGGAAATAATATCTTCAAGGTGGTCAAAGGATATGACTTTTCAATGATATCAGACAAAGAGGTGTGAAAAGGGATTGGTTCTAATTTGGAACATTTATTGTAGAATCCAAAAGAGGAAGAACTAGGGGAAGTCACAGATCCGAAGGAAAACCTCGGTGATTTCCCAGTTTATCCTATTGTTTGGCTTCAGTTTTGAGGATAAATTTATTTGAGAGTTTCATCCTGCCAATTTAATTTGTTAGGGCTTATATTTGTGTAAAATGATCGCACAAATAACTTAGAAGATGTGAGGGTTTAGGTCGTGATGGACGACACCTCGGAATCCTAAGATGAGATAGGGCTTATATTGTACAGTAGAGTTGTACAAAGGTTTAAAGATGAGTTGAGGATTTATGTTGCATAAGCAAACAATCTCAAAATCTTATGGCTTGTTGTTTAATTCTAAGTAAGGAAATAGTTTAGCTAGGGAAGACAGGTTTTGCTGTTGAAGATAGCCGTGCTGCCCACCATGCTAGCTCCAAGCTCGTTGTCGTGATGAGACACTTTGCCAACTTTTTAATTTGGGCTTGTAGTGTTCTTAAATATGTTCAATTTTTAATTATGTTCACTTTTCTAATTCTCATTTAACCAAATTTGATTTAGCTTAGGTCACTACTAAGTCCTTAAGACTTTTGATAGATGTCTTAGTTATATATATATATATATATATATTCATATATTTAAAAAAGTTAAATTTTAAATGATGATGATGATTCATTTTTTTTTAAAGTCATTTGAACATCAAATAGGGGTTTTAAATTACTGAGTTATCAACACCCAAAATCATACCATTAGGTCTAGGATCATTTAATTGACTAAACTTCCAAATTTTAATAATTTAAGGAAATTATAAATTTATCCTTTAATTGAAAGAAATGAGATTGGTTTCTACCATATAATCCTTTGTGTTTCAATCATCCAAATATGTTAATTAAGATCAAAGGTTGCCCATTTCCTTTTCTTGAATTAAGCCTAAATGTTAATTAAGGCTAAATTTTTAAAATTACAATTTTGCCCCTAAGGCTCTAATACTTCATAGTTCATCAAATTAAATTCAAATGACTTGGAAATTTGCATCTCACCTTACTCATGGGTCAATTAAGACATCAGAGGAGAAAATGTGAATTTTCAAAATTTAACTTAATTTATATATTTATTTATATGCAAGAAAAAGATTTTTGAAAGAAAATTTCCTAACTTGACCAAGGTAAAGCTTAATCCCTTAAAATTTTTACTGGAGGAACACTTAGACTAGAGAATCATTGGGACCAAATTTCATGATTTTTTGAATTTTATGTGAATTATTAGAATTATTTTAATTTCTGGAAAATTTATTAATTATAAAATATTTTAAATGTGGAAAGATAATTTTTATATATTTTTGAAATATCTATAAGATCAAAATACCTGGAAAAATAAATTTCACATTTTTTTTATTTTTCTTTGTATTGTTAGGAATATTTTAGTGAAAATCCATTTTTAGCATTCAAAAACTATTTTAAGCTTCAAAATTCAATATCTTCACTTAGAAAACCAGGAAAAATATTCTAATTGTTCTAAGTTCTTAGGAAAAAATTTAAAACATTTCCATGAATTTTATTATCTTTGTGATTTTTATCATTTTTTAGTTATTTAAATATTAAAAAAGGCTTAAAATAGAATTTTTATTTTAATCACAAATTTATTTTTAGAAAATTCATCTGATCAGAAAAAACTCCAAAAACTAATTTTTATAATTTTTTTGAGTTATATTTTAATTGTTAAAAATCATTTTAGTGTTAAAAATGACTTCAACTTAGAAAATCAATTTGGGTTATCAAATGAGCTCCAAATATTTTGAAATTTTTATGGGAAGTTCTCTGAACTTCAAACTATAGTGGAGATTAAAAATCAAGTCATTTAGATGTTTATTTTTCCCAAATTAATTTTATTTGTGTTTTAGGACTTGGTGAAAGTTAAGTTTATTCTTAATGACTTAACCCATGAATATTTTCCAAAGGGTTCTCTCGCCAAAATAAGCCTTCCAAAATTTTCTTGAAATTTTCTAAGAAACATGCTAATTTTTATGATTAATTTATGCAAATAATAGACAGAAACTTGAAAAATATGGATTTTTGAAGTTAGAGATTACAAATTCACTCTACTCTGTCTTGAAAAATATGGAATTTTCTAAGGAACATACTTTGGAAAAATCAGAGAATGTTCCCTGAGACAGAGGCAACAACATGCCAAAATTTTAAGCTATGTTGAAATGTCTACATGCATGGAGAATTAAAAGACTAAAAAAAATGTTTAATTAATTAAAAACAAAATATGCATAACATAAACTTCAAATTGTTTCCACATTATTTTCCTCTATTCACTGAGCAAGAAGGTATTTTTATTTTATTTTTATGATTTTTTTTACACCAAGATATGGTTTTTTGAAGTTAGGGATCATTTTTTGATTTATTTAATTCTCTATTTATCTATTAAACGTGCGTCGCTAACTAGATCCTAAGCAGCTCCGAAAACACGCATGGCGCACTCTGGTTGGACGTCGCCTTCTACGTAACCGCTGACTCGGCCTGCACTTTATAAACTGCGTTCCCATCCAGCGCAATCAGAGTCCTTCATTTGATACACGCACGATCCAACGGTTCCATGTCATCATCCTCGAATAGAGTGAATCTTTAATCATCTACACTAAAACCTCAAGATCTCCCCCATTTCTCCACCAAATGACCTCGGGTTTGATCCTATGGACTCGTCTAAGTGTGAAAAACACATCCATATGATAAACATGTCATTAAACTAACCCTAATCAAATGGAGAATCAAAATAGGCTTGAGAAGAGAGGAAGTTCAATACCTTTGCTCTGAGAAGGGAAGCTTCAATCAGAGGTGCTCGACATTTTTGTGGAGGCCTTCCTAGTGGCAGATTTTAATTTTCTATAGTCCATGCAGATTCACCACCCAATGACTTGTCTTGTTTGTATTTATTCATTATTCTCATTTGTCGCTATGGTCACTTCTCCTTTCTTTCGAACACAGTGAATTGGACTTACCCAAGTACTGTTTGAAATAGGATATACTTATCCAGCATCTAACCATTTTAAAATTTCTTTCTTAACAACTTCTTTCATCATAGGATTTAATCTCCTTTGAGGATCAGCTCTTGGTTCATGTTGATCTTCCAATAAAATTCTATGCATACAAATTGAAGGACTGATTCATTTAATATCAGCTAATGTCCATCCAAAGGATTTATTATATCTTCTTAAAGTTCACAACAACTGTTGTTCTTGCTCACCAGTTAATTTTGAGGATACTATAACAGTTAATGTAGATAAATCTCCTAAGAATGCATACTTCAATGTGTAGGAAGTGTTTTCAGTTCTAGTTCAGGAGGTTTCTCAATAGATGAAATAAAATTCTTATTACTTTCTGTAGGATCTAACATTTCAAATTTTTTCTCAACATAATCCAACTCTCCTTTACTTACTTCCGTAGATTCATCTTGAATTTTATCCTCATCTTGATATTTTATATATTTTATTTCAAATTCTCTTTCAAATGTCTTTTTGAAATATTTATGGCTTAGATATGCATTAATATCCATTCTGAAGCTTTCAATCTCTAGCTCTTTTGTAAGTTATCTCATTGATTTTGTAATATTAAATGTAACCTCTTGATCACTAACTCGCATAGTTAGTTCTCTTTTCTGCACATCTATCAAAGCTCTTCCATTGGCTAGGAATGGTCTTCCTAAAATAAAAGGAATTTCTTTATATTCCTCTATATCTAGCATAATAAAGTCTACAGGAAAGATAAATTTATCAACTTTTACCAAAACATCTTCTATAACTCCTTTAGGATATGTAATTGAACGATCAGTTAACCGAAGAGTTGCAATCGTAGGTGAAATATCTCCTATGCCCAGCCTTTTGAAAATTGGTAACGACATAAGATTAATACTGACTCTAAATCACATAAACTTTTTCTAAAAAATATTTTGTAAATAGCACAAGGAATTGTAAAACTTCTAGGATCTTTGAGTTTTTGAGGAAGCTTTTTCTGAATTATGACACTACACTCCTCATTGAGTGCAGCGGTCTCGTTATCTACAAACTTTCTTTTCTTATTCAGTATATCCTTAATGAACTTCACATAGCTTGACATTTGTTACAAGACTTCAATAAATGGAATGTTTATCATTAATTTCCTCAATATCTCTAAAAATTTTAATAATTGGTTATGTCTATTTTTCTACTTCAATCTTTGAGGAAATGGAGGTGGTGGCCTTTCTAAAGTAATTTTCATTATTTTGATAGGACATTCTGACTCAAAATGAAAATCTTCACCAGATTTTTCATTTTCCACCTCATTTTTTTCAACTTCAACTTCGACTTCTTTTTGAACTTTGTTTTCTAATTCTTTTCCACTTCTAAGTTGAAAAGCCTTAATTTGCTCTTTGTTCTGATCTTTAGGATTTACTTCGACATTACTAGGCAACATTCCTAGAGGTCTATTGCTAAGTGCAGTAGCAATACATCCCAATTGATTATTCATGTTTCTAATTGCAGCTCCTTAACTTTATAATTGACTCCTCATTTGTAATATCAATTCTTCCATTGATAACTTTTTCTCCTTACTCTGTCAATTATTAAATCTTGGAGGGTAATAAGGTTTATAAGTTGGATTTCCTTGATTGTTGGAGTTTCCCAATAGGGTTCGCAATGTTGTTTCCCCATTACAGATTTGCAGCATTAGAATTATTATTACTCCAACTAAAATTTGTATGATTCTTTCAACCTGGATTAGAACTATTATTTATTGCATTTAAGCTCTCATAAGAAGATTGAGACTTTATCATTTGTTCCAATGAGTTTTCCTCAAGCACAGGTGCTGTCTGAAAATAATTTATTCCAAATTGATCTATCTTTTTTGATGTAGCAGAAGTTTGTGCAGCTAACATAGATATTGCATCAGAATCATGAATATTGGCTACTCTTTTTTTATTTTCAGAGGGCCATGAAAAATTATTAGTAGTAATCTCTTCAATTAAAGAATATGGTTCATCGAATGGTTTTGACATTAATGATCCAACAACAGCAACGTTAATTATCGATCTAAGAGATCCAACCAATCCTGTATAAAAAGTTTAAATTATTAACCAATCTAGCAACGTATTGTGTGTACACATTCTAAGGAGATCCTTAAATCATTTACATGCTTCATAAATTGATTCCCCTTCAAAGTGATAAAAAGATGTAATATCATTTTTAAGCTTAGCAGTTGTTTAAGGTGAGAAATATTTAAATAAAAATTTTTGTAATAAATCTCCCTAAATTCTGATAGATCTAGGTGCTAACAAGTTTAACCATATCTTAGCTTTGCCCCTTAGTGAAAAAGGAAAAAATCTAAGTTAGACGACATCATTTGACACTCCATCATATTTAAATGTAGCACGCAATTCTAGAAAATTAGTAAGGTGTAAATAATAATCTTCAGTTGATGTTCCCCCAAACTGATTATTTTGAATCATTTGAAAAATAGCAGGTTTATGCTCAAATAAATTGGAAGCTACAATAGGGTTTTGTATACTTAAATGAATATCATCAGTCGTAGGATTAGCATAATATCTTAAACATCTCTGATGATGTTCATTTCTATTTCGAGCATTATTCAAATTGCAAGCAATTTTGCTAATATGGTGTATCTCTTTTAGTTATTTTAAAAATTCTAATTATTTTTTCTAACTCAGAATCGTTAGGTACTAAATTTTCAGATCTTACCCTACGTATGAACATTTATAACAAGTAATTTAAAAATAAGCAAACACACTTAGATAAGAAAATATTCAAAATAAACTACATACCCTCTTATTTTTTTGGTTTTTTTAAAATAAGAATACTAAAAATTATAAAATAACTTACTACTACTTTCGTTACTTCCCGACAATGACAACAAAAACTTGATGCGAATGGATTTAGTGCGTTAATTTTGTAAATATTTTTCAATATTACAAAATACACTCGACAGACACAATAACAAATATGCAAATTGATCTCAGCAAAATAACTTTAATTAAAATAGTTTTATCTTTTAAAAATCTATAAACTGTCAAATCCCATTTAATAATAACACAAATATACATATCACTCAAGTAATAAAAGACTCTAACGGAGTCCTAGATATCAATCCCACAAGGAAGTTGGAAATGCCTTTAAATAAGTTCCAAAAATTATAATGTAAAGTGTTATTTTAGAACTACAAAAAGTAAAATGCAAATTTAGAATATTAAGTAACAGGTGAATGCTAAATAAAATATAATTGAAAGACAAAGTTAACTAAACTAAATACTAAACTTTCAAAAATAAATTTACAAAAATTAAAACTAAGATGATGTGAAGAAAAGTTTAAAATTAAAAAAGCATCATTCTCATTTACAATGAGTATATGGTTTGTAATGAAATTAAAATCATTTGAATATATATATA
>JXCR01110225.1:228174-260102 GCA_002079205.1 Phalaenopsis hybrid cultivar | reverse complement strand
TATATATATATATATACTTTTTTGTGCAAAATAGGAGCAATCCTATTCTTTACCCTCTTATGAGTGTAAAAAGAGCATTGACTAATCCAGAGTTTGGTCCCTAATTATATGGTTAGTCTGGGAGGATACTGACTACCACTCCAGATCTCCCATTACCCCCTCCCCTAAGGGCTAACAATCTTGAATCAGTTTCCAATCAACTGGACGAAATTGGAGATTTTAATCTGTCACCTTAAAATCTCCAATTCTGCATCCAACAAAGTATATTTCCCTATTTATTTGCACTCAATTCCATGGATGAAATACTCAAGCATGAAATCAAATGTGATTCTCCCCATACTGTAGAAATCATATCCCATTCAGAACATATGTTTTTCAACATATTTTAACATTTCAATTGGTCAAATTGAAAAATAAATGAAGATCTGGGTCCAAATCATCACAAATTATTGAAATTTAAAATCGTATAAATCAAAATCAATTCTTCACAAAACCAAATCTCATTGTAGGGAGAAGGATAGAAAAAACAACTGATAGGATACGACAAAACACGAATTTCATTAATAAAATTAAGTTTACAAAATAAAAGAATTAAAAAACAATTTATCTCACAATCCTTCCCAAGAAAACTCCTAGAAGTTCTCTTCAAGTCTTTCTCTCTTTACAAGCACTCTCAATTCTCTCTTAGAAGTGTAATGAAGAAGAAATCTTGCACCTTCCCACTCCTCTTATAAAATTTGAAGAAAATCTCCAAGCCCTTGACTTTCTCTCTCTCTCTAACTCACGCCACACACCTACTCACCTATTCCAAAACTCCTCTCTTCTCCTCTTCCTTAAGCCCAAGACTTCCCTCTCTTTTATTAAAGGCTGCCTCCCTCCAAAAAGTATTCAAAATTTCCTCCAAAATTCTATCCAAAGTCAACTCTTTTGATATCAAAAGATATGTTCATTGATCCAAGAGACATATCCCTCCATAAAAGAACCTTCCAAAGTGTCTAGTTGCATTAAATTACTCTAAGGGGTGTTTAAAACAAGTTTCTGTTTGAAAATTTGCGCAAAATTTATCTTAAACTGCCTTAATGCACATAAAGTCGTCCCTGATGCATCTGGCACCAAATCTGGTGCATCTTGCGCCAACTCTCCGTCAAATGGCACATCTGGCGCCAATTTGGTGCATCATGCAGCAGTTTGCTGTAGACCATGCTGGTCTGGCGCCGATCTGGCGCATCTGACACCTTTGGCGCATCTGACACCGATATGGCGCATCTGGCGCCGATCTGGCACATCATGCGCTAGAATTCAAAACTTTTTTGTTTTGGCTCTGAATTTCATCATTTTTGCTACTTTTGCTCCAAATGCATAAAATTGATATACCTGCAAAAAAACATGAAAATACCTTTCTTTAAAGTGCAGTATCACCAAAAATAAGTATAAAATATATACTTAAAATAACATATTTTTTTGTATCACACTCCTTGTAGAGCTTGTCATTATCGCAAGTTGATACATCCCATACACCCCTTAATGATCTTTGTAAGTATTGATAAGTTTTAGCCACTCGTAGAGCCTATTTTTTTAGCGCAGCTGCGTTAGTTCCTTGAGTGTGTATGCATTGATTCCATGAGTGTAACTAGGACAATTCAACAAGCATAATTGCATTAGATCCTTGAGTGTAACTGCATCAATTCCCGAGTGTAAATACAATAGTTCCTTAATTTTAATTGTATTAGTTTATTGAGTGTAACTGCATCAGTTCCTGAAGCGTAAGACATTTAATATGTGAAATCTTAAACTTTTTGATGTTACGAATGTAAAAATCCTCTTTTTTATATTGATATTTTGAATATTAATAAGGGTTATACAAAATAATCATAACAGTGCTCCTTGTACAAGTAGGGATAACTTTAAATGAAGCATTTTATTAGATTGTTGCCACTTTAAATTTGAGGGACATCATTTCCTATGAAAGTTTTCAATTTGTATACTCCAAATCTAGCTCTTATGTGGATGATTTAGGAATCATTCCAGGTTTGATCTGCTTCCGAATAGCTTGTCCTGTGGTGGTGGGGTCGTCCTTCTTTTACACTAGTTCCCTTGGGGAAAAATTCTTTTTTATATGTGTTAATTAAATTATTTGGCTATTCTTTGCTTCACCTCTTCTTCTCAGAAGGTTGTGTTGGCTCGATTTTCCTCCACTAGATGTAGGGCGAGCTAGACTCTCACATCATTCATCTCAAGCTACTCTTCTAGATCCTCCTTGTTGAAAGCAAAGGCGGAGAGTACTCTCTGGCTGTAATTGTTGTATCTGACTAGTAACATGACTTTCATTTTGTGGGACAACATAAAGGGGGTCTATCTCATGGACGTGAATGCTATTGTTTGGATTACCTAGTATATCGATGGAATTATGTTTGCTTATTTGTCATTCACTCTGTCCACGTTTTTCCTTAGCAAACTTGGGATGATTTTTTTTACATCCTTGGTCTATTCATTAGTTAGAGAGTGGTGCACAGCAGCAAATTTGTGGTTGATCCCTTGACTCTTACTGAAATCTTGACCTCCTCTATTAACGAATTAGGTTATCTGTAAGGATGATGAGAGGTAAACCATATCTGTAAATAAGGTTCATATGAAGTTTTTTACTACCTCTGCCATTATGTTTGTTAGAGGCTTTGCCTTTACACACTTGGAGAATAATCGATGATCACCAGTTAAAACATCCACTGTCCTCTTAGCAGGGGGAATGATCCCAAGATTTTGAGGCCTAACATGTTGAACACCCAAGGACTGACAATCGGGTGAAAATTTTGGAGCAATTGATGGTGTAACGGTCTTTATTTCTAACATTGTGTAAAACATCAAGAATATTCTTTAGTTTCCTTGTGCAAGTTCAGTCAGAAGTAAACTTGTCACTAAATTTAGTGAGCTAGTGTCTTTCCCCTAGAATGGCTTCCGTACTCCTCGCCATGTTCTTCTTAGATTATGGTCTTCCCAATGTACTTTAAGAAAAAAAGATGTGGTTGACTTCTTGAAGAGTTTTCTTTTGACTAGTAAGTACCAACCAACCTTATATTTTAGTCTCCTGCGATTGATGACTACTTGGTCAATCACCCCCGTACTTAGTTACCAGATCTATAAACTCATCCAGCTTTTCTTCTCCTTGAACATCGACTAAGTTTCTTAGATAATCCTCCTCTTAGAAGAAGGCTCCAAGTTAGACTGTGAATTTCCTCCCTTCAGACATGTTAAAATTTGAAGCTAATGAACCGATTGATCTTCGCCTTCACCTTTCCTTTGTACTTTGTTTCAGAGTAAATATATATATTTCAGAGTAAATATGTATATTTACTTTAAATTGTGGAACATTCGGGCCGATCAAAACACTGTTTTGGAGTAGATTTAAACACTCTTCTTGGGGGTCGATTTAATTACACTATTTGAAAGAACCTAATTTTTTAGGTTGATTCACTTGTTGTTTCGTTCATTGGCTTTGTTAGTTTTAGAAGTGGGTTGACCTTCTTTTTTTTTTGTTTGTTTTGTTATTTTTGTTACATGGTTAAGTCAAAACAAAATGGGAATTTTTGATTTAATTGCTTGGAAGACACTTAGACATACTTGAGGATTAGTAAAAAAAATACTTAATTGAGGGTAGAACACTTTAAATCACTTTAAGCACAAGTTCAAGTGTAGGCTTCCTAAATTTTATGAGTACACCCTAGGTGAGAGCCCATCCACCTAATTCTCTGTGTAGGCTCCCTAGATTTTAGGAGCACGCCCTAGGTGAGAGTCCATCCACCTAATTCTCAACATAGGCTCCCTAGATTTTAGGAGCACGAAACTTGACACTTAATTCTGATTCACAAGCTAATTAAGACACTGACATGAAGACGCATTGAGGCGTAGTCCATGCTTCCATAATTAAATGAATAGTGAAATTCCCTCAATGACTTAATCTACAGTAAAACCCAGTGTATCAGGATTTGAGCTTGGATATTACACTCAAATCCTCCTGATAATTGGGGAAATTTGTTAACGCCACATATGGATCATCACACTAGGATGAGTCAGGGTCTAAGTGGCGAGGGCGATGACGACATTGCTTATGTGTGCTTAAACAAGGGATACGAAGTGGAATTACTAGAATGGTATCTCCTACCTCAAGGATCTTCAATAAGAGAGAGGAAAGGATCCATGATACTATTCACTGATTCTTGGTGAGATCATTGCCCTCGATATTCTTAGGTTGTCAGTACTAGCACGATTAGAGTGACTAGACTGTAAATCTCCTACGTGATTACAAATTACCTATTGATCTGGATTACTATGAGTTGTGGATAGCCTTTTACCTTTATTTGGAGGACTCCCATTTCTGAGGTTAGGCGAAGTCCTTCAATCATAGCTTCATATTCCGCTTGGTTGTTAGTTAATGAAAAATTATCTCAATTGAATGGTAGACATTTTGTCCTACCAGGCCACATAAGAAAACTCCAACTCTAGCACTTGATTGGTCGAATGCCCCATCTATAAATAGAGTCCAGGTCAGATTATCGATTGTCAAATCATCATTTGCCCCTCTCCATTCAGACACATCTGCAAGGAAATCTATAATAGCTTGTGCATTTATCACCAACCAAGGAATATAGGAGATGTCGAACTCGCTGTGTTCCATGGCCTATTTGAGTAATTGATCAGAATGTTCCGGTCCTGTGAGAATAGAATTCAATAAGTGACCTATGATATCTTATATAGTGTGTGCCTGAAAATATGATCGAAATCTCCACACTAGAATGACTAAGGCTAAGGTCAGTTTCTCTATTATTGGATACTGAAGTTTGGCGCTTTTGAAAACCAATGTAGTACACTGGGTGCTCCTTTCCGAGTTATTATCTGATTAAGACCAAATTAACGGCTTCGAAGCCGACCTTAAGGTAAAGATAAAGTTTTTCCTTTGAGTTCAGGTAATCCATTAAACTATCTTATTGTTGCTGATCTCAATGTATTGAAAAAGAGCACACATTTGAGGGCATAACAAATTTTCAACAAGCATTTGGACGATTCAAAAGATGTGAGATGGTCGTTAGGTTTCGACCATCCATTATACAGCTCCAAGGCTGACATCTTAAACTTCTCTTAATGTTGAACTTTGAAGGCCTATAAGGAGGAGTTTTTCGGCCTCCTTTATACCTTGGTCCGTACTAATCAGTTTCGCTCCACCATAGAGGCAGATCCAGTGTTGTCATGGTATAGACAATTCGTCGGGCTTTTCCTGTGAGTGGATCACCTCCTTCTATTGTTGGTTGGTAGTTCCCTTTGAGGGGGTTTGAGTGTTCCTTCTCATGCTGACTCTTGGCCTGAAATCTGGGTCACTACTAGAGCAGTGACTGCCATAAGTACTTCTGCGAGCTGTCTTGACATTTAATTGGTGATCTGGGATTCTCCAACCATGTTGAATGAATTCTTCCATAAACACCAATGTGCATGGTGCTTCTCCTATGTTCTTCTGATTGGACTCTCCCTGCTATTGTTGATGGTCTCCTTTTCTGGTTGATGATATGTTTTCACGCTCAATGAACTTTAAAGGATGTTGAATCCAAAAGTGTCTGGGAAACACACCTAAGGAATACAAAGATTAGCTAGGAAGTGATGAGAGAGAGAGAGAGAGCACAATAGTGTACATTAAAAAGAGTGTCTTTTACTCATGGCATGGACCCTTATTTATAGGCATGTGTCCCACCGTTACAAAAGTACATATTAACTCCTTTATTAATATTTTAGGGGGGCTTTTTGATAATTACTGAGTTATTCACATATAATAAGATCGGGGACTGATTTGATCATAAGAGGTGTCGATCACCTGGTAAGTCTTGACTCGATTAATATCTAATTCAAAAGAGAGTCTCCCATTGACCATCTTAAGGAATGATCCCCGCTCTATGGATCATCTCCTGGAACATTTCGTCGATCGTTCGGAGAAGAAGCCTCCCTTGACAACATCAAGTTAAAGACAATCGTCAACAGCTATGTCTGATTGTCTCTACCATCATCTTGTGCCATTTATTTGTTTTGCGATTCGTGCTGACATATTTTTATATGTACATATTTAGTTTGTCGGTTCTCCTGCTCACCGGAAGCTGCACAGTACACTAGGACAAGAGAATCTTTTTAACACGTGTAAAATAGCTAAATGAAATTAATGCACAAAAAAAGCTTCTTTGATTTTTCGTGCCCAAACCATTATAAATATATTCAAATTTTGCATATAAGAAAAGAATAAAAAATTATTTATAGTATGCCACTTCTTATCGGTAAGAATAAGTTATTACAATTGTGGATGTACATTTGGATGCCACATTATGCAATTTCATTTTCTTCACGCACTAGAGCTTGACCATGGCACATGAAATCAAATTATTAAAAAAATCACTTTCATAGAGTTAAGAAAAAAATGCATTTCTCGGAATGATAGAAATAATATTAATATTATTGGAAATTTACATACATAGCACTCAATTTTTTTTACATATACATTTCTCACACCCAAATCTTTATTTCTACTTGCCAAGCACTTTGGATTTAATTATAAAATCAGAATTTGGGTGTGGGATATGTAAATGCGTCAGAATTGGTGATGTAAATTCCCCTAATATTATTTAGAGGCCGCCGCACATAAACCGTGGCATAACAAGCTCAAGCAAAGAAAACATGATGGCTATAGGAATATATAATCTAATCGCACTATATATTGCAAGGAAAAACTAAAATTTTTTAAGCAAATCAATTAGATTTAGCGCTAGGGTCAGAACAATACCATGGATTTATTGTTCTCCGAACTCTCGCCTTCAGTGGGAAGATGATCTTCTCCCTCACTGAATTCCACCCATACTGTACTTATCGTTGTCTCGAGCTTTCCAGAGAATGGATAACTCCACTCTTTCTCAAAAGCCTGCACTTCCTGATTTTCTTCCTGTGCGTTGGTCATTTTCATCTGCTTCTCCTCCTCTTTCGCATCAGCAAACTGTTCCATTGACGAAATATCTTCTTCTGTTATAATTCTTATTGATGGAAAATCCATGTTCTTCCCCGTGATGACTCTCTTGCAGAAATCATAAAACTCTTGTAGCTTCGGTGTCTGCCATATTGCCTTTCTCATAATTCCAAGAGCTGAAATCCTCGAAGGTCTCTTAAGATAAAAAAATGAAGCAACAACTATCTCAAATCCTTCATAAAAGCTTTCGCAGACACGCAAACTCTCCCTCACTATGATGTTCAGAACAAAAATAATCAATTGATTCTGCTGCATAGTCAGGTTTTCAGGCAGACAAGCCATGGCACGATCAAAAAAAACTTGGCATTTCGATGCGTTATATAAGACAAGCTCAACTGATTTATCCCCACAATCATTGCTATCAAGGTCCCCTGTTCTAACCGGCTCCAGCTTTCCAGCTTGGTTTATAAGCCATTCTATTCTTTCTTGAAGGAACAAAGAGTAATTCATAACGAAAGTAGCACCGTAAGGCTGGGGACTGATCCTGAGGTCTCCTGATGACCACAAGAGCCTCATATCCTGTTCAAAGAAGCGGTCTCCACCGCGAAGAAGACGGTGGAGAAGCACGAGCAACTTGATCGACCTCGGGAAATCTCGAGAGGTCTCGAGTCTTTCCGAGAGTCGCCTTGCGAGGAAGGTGATTGAGCCGGGAGAGTTGGAGACCAGGAAGAGGATTTCGTTCACATATCGGTCGTCCGGGAGGTGGTCAGTGCCGTCGGAGCTCTTGCGAATTGCGGCATCAATCTCAGAGAGGATGTGGCGGGCGGTGATGTTATCTTTGCTCATTGAAGAAAGCTGGTCCTTTAGGGAGCTGAGAACTGAGATTATTTTGCTCTTCACATTCATGCTGACACGTGAAATTTAAACAAAAAGAAAGAGCCGTTGGAAAGGAAGTTTTCATATGTAGGGTTACATATGTTATAATTACAGAGACTTCGGAAAGGTCTTAATTGTATGCTCTCCCTTTCTCTCTCTCTTAGCCATTAATAACCATTATTTGGTGGGCTAAGGCTTACTAATTCGATAAGAAAATAAATGAAAAAAATAAATAAGTGGAACGAATAATGTCTTTAACAATTTTTTTTCTTTTATTTGTGTAAACAAAAGGACAGCATTGGTTGACTTGCTTAATTCAAGTCAAGCTAAATCTTTCATGATAAAGTGGGGAGAGGGGACAAGAAAAAGAAGGTAGGAAGAAAGGCAATGGAGGATCAATGAAAATTAGAACTCCACTTTGAGAAATCTGCAGAGGAAGACGAGGTCAACCCTTAGCTAATGGACGGGGAATCTCGTGCTTTAGGATAGGATTCCCAACGCATCAAAAGGTTTGCCTAATGGTAGGCCGATGCCTTTTTTTGGTTTTCTGCCCTTTTTTCTGGCTAGATTCGCACATTGAATGAGCTTCGGGTTGTGGGGTATTAAGGCAGAGAACAAAAATGTTTGTTTTTTTACTCACTGTCCAATTGAGATGTAGCAGAAGAGGGGAGAGGTCTCATCACAAGCAGCATTATTCCCAATTTTAATCCCTCCACCATTCCTCCTTGGCAGAATTTTAAAAATAATATTTTTTATAAATCTATTATTTTAAATAAAAGTTAAAAACATAAAATATTTTAAATAGACAAAAGTGCTACATTTCGGCACATCAACGACAAAATCGTGCCACAACAGAGGCAAAAACGCTCATAAACATGTAGATTTTCCTTCGCCAAATTAACAAACAAAATCTCTTGACATGGTGATTTTATTACTTGAAAATATTTTCTTACAGAAAACTACATTATTAATAGTATATCATAAAATTTATATATTAAGTATTTTACCCTAGCTAGTAGGGCTTGTAAGGTATTCAACTTTGAGTGGGCTCAATCCCCATCATGTCTTCTTTTTATTTTTGGAGATATAATTCCAATTGAATTATTCATTTAAATTATTAAATCTTAAAAACAAATGAAATTATATAAAATTTAATAAATATTATANGTGAAAGGCAGAAGATATATCTGTGTGTGTGTGTGTGTGTGTGATGGAGGTGGCGGCTGGACCTAGCAGTGCTCAGCTAGGGTTTCGGCTGTAATGGAGTTGCCTGGTGTTGCTGTGAAGCTTGCTATAGGAGCTGGCTTTCTCTTGAAGGGGTTACTTTGGCTTGGTTTGAACCTTCAAAACTGTTCCCTGTGGCCTTGTTGGGGGAAGCTGAGGTTTTTGCTGCTTTAGTAAAGCATTTACTGTTTCATTGGTTAGCTGAAGCTGTTAGCCTCCTTACTTCCTTTTAGCTGGTGATTGTGTTTGGTCTGGGGTCTATCTCAGCTGTTTCTTTCTATGGTTGGGATAGGAAGCTGCCTTGCCCTTTCTCTGCAATGGTGGTGCTGAGGTTTTTTGTTGCTTTAGTGAAGCATTTACTGTTTCATTGGTTAGCTGAAGCTGCTAGCCTCCTTACTTCCTTTTTGCTGGTGATTGTGTTTGGCCTGGGGTCTATCTCAGTTGTTTCTTTCTGTGGTTGGGATAGGAACCTGTCTTGCCCTTTCTCTGCATTGGAGGTGCTGGTCTGGTGAACCATGACCACCCCTATTGATATGGAAACTAATTTGCAATGGACTAAAGCCACCTTTGTTGGGGTAGTAGGAAATCCCTCCTCCCCTATGTTGGATCCTGATTTACTAGTCTTCTCTCAGGAATTTCATAACACTGCTGCTGGGAGAGGTTCTGCATCTTACATTCATCCAGTGGGATCTAAAGATGGGGAACTAGCTGTTACGTTCTCTGAAAAAGAGATTGTTGATTTAAACTTGGAAGTTCAATTTACTCTAATTGGTAAATTCAGCTTGGGCCACCCAAAGATGAAACTTGTAAGGAAATAATTTGACTCCTTGAAATTTTCAGAGTGGAGGCTAGGTCTGCTGGATGGTAGGCATCTCCAAATACAGCTGACTAAGGAAGAGGACTATGCCAAAATATTTGCAAAGCAATCTATCATCATAGTTGGAACATAAATGAAAATTTTAAAATGGTCACATGATTATGACCCATCACAAGAACCTCCCACGGTGCCTATATGGTTTAAGCTACCTAAACTGCCTTTCACCTATTTAAATTGAATGTCTAGTTTAATATTGGGTGCACCTTGGGTACACCTTTGAAGGTTGATGCTGTTAATTTTAATAAGGTCAGACCAGCCAGTGCAAGAATTTTTGTGGAAAGGGATGTTACTCTTCCTGATGTCAAGAGAATCTGGATTGGGGACACTCATAGGGGGTTTTGGCAAGAAGTAATCATGGAGCAAAGACCACATTATTGCCAACATTGTAAAATGTTTGGACATACTAGGGAGAGATGCTATAGGTTGAATCCCCCCAATAGAAGGGGTTACCAAAAACCTTAGCAGGAGTTGGATGAGGCCAACATCAATCTCCAGGAAGTTGGAAATAAAGAAGTGCACAAGAAGATCTCTACTACTGCAGGGACAGATAAATCTCTCGTCCAAAAGGATCTCTCCTGTGTGGCAGGGACAGTTGGAAATGGTAGCAATGTTGCTGGTCAGATATCTACAAAGGATAAGAAATTGGAGATCCAATCAGAGGTTGAGTTAGTGGGGGAGGAGATGCTTGCTTCCTTATCTCCCATAAATGTAAGGAACCAAGTGGTGGATTTAGTGGTGGATTCCTCCAGCCAGAAATTGGTAGAAGCAATGAACAAAGAGCTGGAGTCAGATTGGCAAATTCAGAAAACTAAGAAGAAAAAGAACTACAAATCAGAAGGACAAGACCTTGGAAAAGGAAAGGAGCTTCAGAGTTTGGAGGTCAGATAAAAATATGCTCTAATAAAACAAGAGGGAGGACTAGGTCCAGGTCTCAACCTTATTCTTCTCCCCCCTCCCCATGATTAATCTGCTGTGCTGGAACATAAGGGGGATTGCCCACCCCTTATCCTTAAAAAGACTCAAATATCTAAATAAAAAACATAAATTTTGGTGCATAGCCATTCTGGAACCTATGGTTCACCTCAACACTTTGAAAATTGCAAAAGTCTTCCCTGGCTTCAATCTGTTCACTAATATCAGCAACAAAATTTGGGTTTTTTTGTAGGAAAGAAATGAAGTTCTCTATCTTACTTAATCATACCCAAATCTTATATATGAATCTCAGCTTTATGGACATAGAGGTTTTTGCTTCTTTTGTCTATGCTGGTAGCTCTAAAACTACTAGAATTGATCTGTGGGAATCCCTGCAGCTCATCCAAGGTTCAATTGATAAGGCCTAGCTGGTGAGAGGAGACTTCAATTGCATTTCCTCTCCTTCTGAGAGGAAGGGAGGCAGAACTCCCAACCCCACCAATATATCATTCTTTAATGATAATATTCAAAAAACTGGGTTATTTGACCTGGGGTTTAGTGGTCCTACCTTTACTTGGAGAAGGAAGGACATGTGGGAAAGGTTAGATAGAGTATTTTCTAATGACAACTGGATCCAAGAGTTTATGCAGACATCCATTACTCACCTAAGCCTAGCTTGCTCAAACCACAGGTCTATACTGATCACTATAGGGAATAAGGTGACTAGCCAGTAAAGCTCTTTCAGATATCGAATGTGTGGTCTCAACATTTAAACTTCTTAAATATTATTAAAGAACATTGGAAGAAGGACCTTCATCCTGACCCCTTCATGAACCTGTGGATTAATCAGAAGAAGGTGGCCAAAGCCCTTAAGCAGTGGAGCTAGAATACTTTGGGAGACCTCCTGCTGATTGTAGATAAGCCTGAAAAGGAGGTAAATGACCTGGAGGAGGAGTATAGCAAAGGGAGGATTGATGAGGTTGTTCTTCTTGAGGCAAATGAGAGACTCTTAAATGTTGTTCAGTGGCAGGAACAATTCCTTCAACAAAAGGCTGCCAAAACCAAATTTACTGAAGGAGATAGAAACACTAAATTCTACCATGCTTGCATTAAATACCAAAGAAAATGTAACACTATACTCTATCAAAGACTAGAATGGTATTTGGCTCAGGTAGGAGGAGGAAATTGCTGAAAGTGCTGTGCAGTATTGCCACAACCTAATGAATGGGACCATCAGTGGAAGAGTGCAAATTGACAGCAATTGTTTGCTGACAGCAAGAAGTTCACTGCCAATCTACATTTGAATGATATTCTTGATGAGGAGGAGATTAAAATTGCATTGAATTCCATAGACAGTTCTAAATCTGTTCGACCTGATGGGTTTATTGCAGACTTCTATAAGAAAGCATGGGATGTTATCAAGGTGGAGGTGATCAAAGCTATCCAACATTTTTTCAAAGGAAACTCACTTCCTAACTATTTCAGTGCTTCTACTATTATTTTCATTCCAAAGACCTTTATCAAGGATAGTTGGAATCATTACAAAACTCTGAGTCTAAACAATGTTATAAGCAAGACTACAAGTAAAATTATTGTACACAGACTTCAGCCTGTTCTACCTCAACTTGTCTGCACTAACCAAGCTGCTTTTGTGAAAGGCAGAAGCATTGGGGATAACATCTTCCTGGCTCAAGAACTTCTACAGGATTTGGAGAAACCTTGCAGAGGGGGAAATACCATTTTTAAGCTTGATTTAAAGAAGGCTTATGACATGGTGAACTGGGATTTCTTTATTGAATGCTTGGAGGCTATGATTTTTCCAGGGAGTGCTGTAAAATTATTAAAAGATGGCTTGAGGATAACATAAACTCAGTTTTTATAAATGGTAAAGCTCATGGATTCTTTAAAGCTACCAGAGGGCTCAAGCAAGGGGACCCATTATCCCCCACCATTTTTATCTTGGTTTTGGACTACTTCTCTAGACTGATGGATTGCAAGGAGAATATGAAAAGTTTCAACTCTTATCACAATAGAGCTAAGATGGATATCGGCCATCTGATCTATGCAGATGACATCGTAATGTTTACTAGGGCTTCTAAGTTTGCTACCAAGTCCATTATGGAGTGCCTTCAACACTTCCAACAGGTGTCTGGTCTACAGGTAAACAAGGACAAATGTGAGATTCTGTTCAGCAAAAGAGCCTCTCTACCAACCGAGCAATGGATGCACTCTTACACTGGTTTCTCTAGCTTGAGCCTACCTTTTAAATTTTTGGGGATTCACCTAACTAGAGGAAGAACAAAATTGATTCAATTTGATGGGTTATTGATAAGATAACCTCTACTCTTCAGGGGTGGTCTAACTCCTATTTGTCCAATGGTGGTAGGATCACCCTCCTTAAGAGCATTCTTACCTCTATCCCTTTGTATGTTCTCCAAGTGGCTACAATGAAAAGAAGTACCTCTTTGATGCTGGAAAGAACCTTCAACAGGTTTCTGTGAGCTAGGAACAGGAAAAAAGTGGCTCAGGCAAGCTGGCAAAAAGTGGCTAAACCATGGGAGGCTGGTGGTTTGAGATTTAAAGGTTTGCACCAGATGCAACACATTAGTCTGTGTAAGCTTTGGATTAAATTCATACAAAATGAAAGCTTATGGGTCAATTTCATGCAGGCCAAATACTGCAAATTTGTTCACCCTGGGGAGGTCACTAGAAAGGTGGGATACTCTAGAATTTGGGTTCAGATGCTTAAGGCCAGAGAAGACATTGAAAAGCTGCTAAGATGGGAGCTGGGCCAAGGGGAAATTAATTTTTGGAAAGACAACCGGTATCCTGCTGAATATTTGGAACCTTTGCAAGATGAAAAGGAGAGGGATTTACTGGTTAAGGATTGTTGGGCTGACAATGTTTAGTCTGAGGACTTTTTGAGGAGTTTACTGAAGGAGCAGTCTGTTAGCTACATTTATGCTATCCAAATTGACAAAAATAACAATGATCAACTTAACTTAATGAACAGGACCAGAGCTAGTATCTCAAAAGATATCCAGAACTATTTGTACAGATGGGACACCTGCAAGTGGAATGTTTCATCTTGCCAAAAACACCTTACCCCTTCCATGCTATTCTTTTCTTGGAGAGCTCTAAATAATCTACTTCCTACTGATGATATCCTGAAACTAAAAGGCCTGAAAGGACCTTCTAGATGCCATCTATGCAAGCTTGATTAGGACTCAAGGGATCGTTTATTCTTCAGGTGCAATTTTGCTAAGGAGGTTTGGAATAGATTGACTTCCCAAATGACTATCAACCTGATAAACATTGGTTGGGATAACATTATAGATTGTATTAAAGATTGGAAAGAGATTAATCTCATGCCAACTTCATTGTTGCTTGGTTCATCTGGATGGCTAGGAACATGGCCAAACATGAGGAGAGGGAGGTCAGTGCTACAAGGGTGATGACTAACTGCTGGTCTTACCTAAATAAGCTGATAAATTGGAGGAAGTTCCCCAAGATCCTGCAGACCATAACTTCCATGGGTGCTAATAATATTAAGATCATCAAGGTTAGATGGGAGAGACCTCCTTACCCTTTCATTAAAATCAATAATGATGGAAGCTACACAAATAAGAGAGCAGGTATTGGTGGAATTTTTAGAGATCACACAGGGCATACTTTGCTTTTCTATAAGGCCCCTTATATTGCTGAAGATGCCTTTGACACTGAAGCTGTTACTCTATATTGGGCATTAAAATTTGCTAAGTAGAATAAGTGGCGGTGGATTGTTGCTGAAGTGGACTCCTCCCTGCTGGTGGAGCTACTAAATTTTAAGATGTCTTCCCCTTGGCATATTAATCAATGGATTCACAGAATTAAAAGGCTCAGCATTGAATGTAAGATTAATTTCTCATTTGTGTATAGGGAAGCTAACAAACCTACAAATTTCTTGGCTATGGAGGGTGCAAATGCTGAGCATCCTGAGGTCTCCACAATCCTCCCCCCCCCCACCCCTCCACTTACTAACTCAGGGGGACAAACTCAAAATTCCTTACCTAAGAGTGCAAAAATGAATTTTGGGACATTGTTGGAGGCCATGATTAGTCCTGGTCTACCACAGAGGCTGTGCTATTTGTTTGTTACTTGGTGTCCAGCTGTTTTACTTTGTTTGGGGGTTGATTTGTATTTTCTGATTTCTTCAGACTGTGTTGTTGGAAAATATATATACATAGGTGTATGTATATATATTCTCATTTCTNTTGTGCAATTGGCTAAATTCATATTCTTTGGGCAATGATTAAGAAGCTTCTTTCACTACTTTTCTATTAATCATAATATTATATTTTATGAAGAAAATATACCTATGAATTTTTAAAATGTGAAGTTTCTATATTTTAAGGTGTTTTATAGTTTTGAAATATTTTACAATTTAAAGAACATATTGAAGGCTTAATTTTTATTTAGCGTTTTAACGTATGAAAATTTTTTTAAGTTTATTTTTTTCCTAAAGGGATTTAAAATTTTTGTTATGTCATCGAAAAGGGTTGCTTTATGTAGTCGACAACCATTGTCAATCCGAAGTACAGATCTGAGAAGTGGAGGGTTGCGTTAGGTATTTGACAACCAGCATAAAACTTGTCGAAAAAAATCATGACATGAACTCTTTTGATTCTTGTGTAAGTACTAGGACATACCCTAAAAGCGACTCGATGTGTGGCCTGAATACAATGAAAAGTGTGCAAGGCCACTACACCGGTGCCCTGGTGTTGTGTCAAATAAACAAGGGTTCCCACATTACAGACGAATGTATGTAAAGAAGTTAGTCCATAAATCTAATGAAACTAATAGTGGGATAGAATCTTGGAATATAGACACTCCCAATGATAAATTAATGGAATTAGTTGATATTAGGATTCATAAAAAGATTAATATCTTTTGTATTCAAGAAACTAAATGGGTTGGAGAAAAGGCTAAGGATATTGATAAATTTGGTTTTAAACTTTGGCATCTTGGTAAGAGTTGCACTAGAAATGGTGTATGTGTAATTATAGATAAGAGTTTGAAAATAATTTTTTAAAAATTAATAGATTTGGAGATAAAATTATAGTACTTAAGATTTTCATTGATATTATGATTTTTAATATAATAAGTGCTTATGTTCCTTAAGTAGGTTTAGATATATGGTCTAAAAATAAATTTTGGAATGAAATAGAACACTTAATACAAAGTATAGCTCTTTAGAAAATGAATTTTTGTTGGAGGAGATTTAAATGGATATATCGGTAAAGTGGTCGAAGATTTTAGAAATATTCAAGAGAGCTACGGTTTTGGAGTGACTAATGAAAAAGGTAAAGCTATTTTAGATTTTACTTTGGTGTATGATTTTGTTTATACTAATACTTTATTCAAGAAAAGAGATAAGCATCTTATTACTTATAATAATGGATCTAATAAAACACAAATTAATTATTTTTTTATAATAAGAAGATATCATCGAGATTTTAAAGAATGTAAGGTCATTCCAAGCGAGGATTTCAGTACCCAACATCGTTTATTAGTTCTAGATTTTAAGATGAAGAGTTGTAAAATGAAGAATAATAGGACTCATCATCGTAGAATTAGATGGAGGTGCTTAAAAGACACAAATAAAATTATTTTTATGAGTAAAATTCAAGATTTTAAAATTTAGGATGTTCATGATGAAGCAAATGCTATGTGAGATAAAGTAACAAACACCATTAAACAAGTAGCAAAAGATGTACTTGGAGAATCAAAAGAAAAAAAATTATTTAAACAAATATAGTTTGTTGTGGAATAATAATGTGCAAGAAAAGATACAATGCAAGAAGTGAAGTTATAAAAATTGGTTTATATGTAAATGCTTAGAGAACTAAGAAAAATATCAAATGACCCGCAGGGAGTCTAAAAGAAAAATTTGCGACACTAAAAATTCTGCTTTTAATGATCTTTATAATAGATTTGATACTAAGAAGGGTGAAAAGTATATTTATAAACTAAGAAACAAAAGAAAAAAGAAAAATGAAGATTTAACTCAAGTAAAGTATATTAAACTTTTCTTAGAAAAAAGATATTCAACATAGGTGAGTGAGTTATTTTGATAAACTTTTTAATAAAGTTTGTGAAAATACAATAGACCTTAATGATCTTAAAATTGCTAGAAATAATAAAATGTTTCATTTCTACCATTGCCTTAGTAAAAAAAAGTTGAGAAGGCTTTAAAGAAAACTAAGGGTGGAAAGTGTGTAGGACCGGATGATATCCCAATTGAAGTATAGAAATGTTTAAGTGATTTGGGAGTTTATTAGCTAAATAAACTCTTTAATATTATTTTAAAAACTAAAAAGATGTCTGAGGAGTGGAGGAATAGTATTTCGGTCCCCATTTATAAGAATAAAGGGATTGCACAAGAGTGTGAAGAGAGTATTTTGGTTCCCATTTTTAAGAATAAAGGGGATGCACAAGAGTGTGCAAATTATAGTAATTAAGTTGATGTGTCATACTTTAAAATTATGGGAGAGGGTAATTGAACATAAGTTAAGATGTATTACAAAGATTTCTCATAAATAATTTTCATTTATGTTGGGCAGGTCTACTATAGAAGCTATACATTTATTGAGAAGATTGACGGAGAAGTTCAGAGATTTAAGGAGAATCTACATTTAATTTTTATTGATTTAAAAAAAGCTTACGATAAGGTTTCAAGAGAANAACAACACTAGATACAAGGAAATTAATTTAGGAATGATGTTTTTATAAATAAATTGCATCTTGAAATTCATTGTTTATTCAAAATCTTCTATATTAATATGAAGAGAAAATGTTACTTTTTCATTATTTAGTGAGCTCTTAATTAAAACATCCAACGCGATTATGATTCACATCTAATTTTTCATCAATTGAAGGCTATGGAGTAGAGAGAAGATCACATAAAAACAACAACACCACCAACAACAACACCACCACCAACAGCAAAACCTTAATCCCACTACGTGGGGTCGGCTACGTGAATCATTTTTCTCAATTGTGTCCTATTTCGTGTCATATTTTCATTTAGTTCTAATAAATTGAGATCCTTTTTTATACAATAAGCCCAATTCTTCCTAGGTCTAGCTCTACCTTTCTTAACATAAGTCGAATTTAAAACATCTACTCTTCTAATCGGATCATCAAATGGTCGACGTTTAATGCGACCAAACCATCTAAGACGACTCTCTCTAAATTTGTTCGTCACTGGAGCTACACCAATCCTATCACGAATATATTCATTTCTCATTTTATCTCTAAGTGTCAGAGGGAAGACTTAGCATGTGCTTTAAAATATATTTTTTAAATTTTTTAAGCAAAAAATGATTAGTAATTTTTTCCGTTTTAAGTTTGTACGCTGGATGTGTTGTTTGCTTGAGTGTAATACTAGCGTGGCTATTTAGTTTTGAGGGAAATTATTTCCCTATATTAGTTTTTGCTAATTTTTAATACTAAGGCTTTTTTGTTCCTTGTTCGTATTTCATCTGCATTGTTTGATTTTAGTTACTGCTCTTAATTTTGCTCAAAATTTGCTATGTAAAAAATTCAATCTGTGGAAATTAAATTACAGTTGTTTGTTGATTTTATATATTTCTGATTCCTAAATTTAGTTTTGTTAACCAATGGGTTTAGTTGTCATATTGCTTATTCATATCTAAAGCAAGAAAATGATTAAAATATAATGTGGCTGCTGACATGTTAATCCTTAAATTTTCTGTGCATGAATTTATACTATGCATGACCTTACTTGCACTAGGAAAGACTATGCTTGAGTCATCCTCCACAATTTTTTATTTTTATATCCTTAATTTCATANAGAGTTGTTACTTGTGTTTGAACTGAAAGAGGATTCACTAAATATTTTCCTATTTCTGTTGGATTACATCAGAGACTGGCCTTAAGACCACATTATTTTTGCTTTGGTTATGGATGGTCTCACCGGACATTTATAGGTGGATGAACCTTGATGTATGCTTTTTGTTGATGATGTCCTTCTCATGGATAAGACGAGAGAAAAAGCCCAGAAAAAACTTGAATTATGGAGGTTTACATTAGAGTCTAATGTCCTTCATTTGAGTTGAAATAAAATCGAATACATGGAATTTAATTTTAGTAATAGTAGCTCTAGTTACAGAAGTGTAACATTGGATGATCATATTATTAAAACGTGTGAATGATTTAGATATCTTGGGTCTGTTGTTCAAAGTGATGGCGATATAGATGGGTATGTTCATTGTAGAATTCAAGTTTGTTGGTTGAAGTGGAGGAATGCTTTGAGCCTTTTGTGTGATAAAAAAGTACCACTTAGACTAAAAGGATAATTTTATAAGACGATGGTCAGACCTGCAATACTCTATGGAGTTGAATGTTGGCCTTTAAAAGAGAAGCATAATACTAAGTTAAGTGTTGTTGAGATGAGAATAATTAGGTGGAAGAGTGGCTTTACACTTAGAGACAGAATGTAAAATGAATATATTTGTATATGGTTTGTGTAGCTCCTATGATAGACAAAATTATAGAAAGTCATCTTAATTGTTTTTGTTACATTTAATCGTTGACCCTCTGATGATTTTATTAAGAGACTAGATGTTTTAGATTTAACTTATGTTAAGAAAGTTAGAGGTAAACCTAGAAAGACTTGGGCTTATTGTATAAAAATAATTTTAATTTATTAGAACAGAATGAAAATATGACACTAAATATAACACCATGGATAAAAAGGTTTCATGTGGTCGAACCCACATAGTGGGATTAAAGATTTGTTGTTGTTGTTGTTGTATCAAAAAAATTTTAGTTAGTTTAGAAGGTTTTAGATTTTTCAATGTGATTTTAAAGAATTTAAGTTTTTGAAAATTTTTAGAAATGAGGTTTGAATTTGAAGGTTTTTCATTGGGTTTTTAATTAGGGGGTTCAGAGTTGAGATCTGGTTTTAAGGGTTTGCACTTGAGTTTTGGAGTGAAAGGTTTGAATTTGAGGTTTAGTTTTGGAAAATGTTTTTTGATGTTTGAATTTGATCCTAAACTAAGGAAAGGATATTTTGGAGAGATTTCAAGATGAAGGCAAAGCCTTAATTGTTAAATAAATTTATAATATCAAAAAGGCTAAATGGATGAACCTTTTTCATAATAGGTGGTTAGGGGTCCTTAATGTTACCATATATAAGAAGTTTGTTGACCTTTTTTCTATTATGTCGTTTGAGTTACATTTGTCACTAACTATGTTATTTTATCCTGGAGTACCTACATAATCCAAGGGGTAAGACTATTTTTTTATATATCTCAATCCTTAATATTAGTTACGGATATTTAGTAAGCTATTCCAAGCTTCTAGACTAAAATAATCTAGGTTGTGTGCGATCCTTGATTTTGTTTCTAAGTAGGCTAATTTAGGGATCAAGATTGATCTACCTAAATTTTTTTTGCATGATTTAAAGTTGTAAATTTTAATTTATTTTGAGGTTGGATTACTAATTCATGATTTATTTTGATTTTTTGTTTCACTCATGGAAAAAAATCAATGGATCTTTTATTTTGAGCAAATTTTATCTTATTTTGTCAATCATTTGTGAAAATTTGAGTTCTAGTTTAAGTTTCTATTTTAAATCCTTTGTTTGTTTCTAGGGTGTGTGTGATCTATCATTTAAGGTTGTCCTTCAGTGTTTAGTTCAATGTTCTATATTTATCTTTACATGTTAAGAATAAATTTTATTTAAGTCTTTCATGCTTACAATTTTCATATTTAGGTGTTATTCACACATAAAGAAGTGTTTTCATAAAGTACTTTTCATGCAAAAGTGTTAATAATTTGATTTTACTTATTTAGGAAAGTTGTACACATAAATGTTGACCTCATTTTTGGTGAGGTCTAAGTTTCTCTTATTTAGAAGCCTATGATCTTGCCATAGGCCTTTCATGTTGACTATCTTAATATATTAGTGATGGAACCTACCTTCCTTAAGAATTCTAAATGCTTCCTTATTCTTTCTGGAGTTTCACATGTATAATTCTAATCTCTAGCACATAGAAGGACGAAATCAATAAAAGGAAGCTCATAAAGATATCCTATAGGATCAATTGTTCATAGGACAACCACGGTTGACTTTAACATGAACACACACTTGAACCCATCACAAACTTACACATCTCTAAACCCTAAAATCACTTAAACTTGACCTACCACCTAACTCCTTTTTGAGACTCATGTGGGTGGTCCAAAGCCCTTAATCTTTAGTTATGACAGTTATTACCAACATATGGAGGATCCAAAATTAGTTTTTCTATGGACCTTATAACTTTTAGGAGGTTATTCATGGGTTGTGTGATAACCTTCCCTAACAAATTCTACCCAAATTGTCTAAATACCCAAAATTGTTAAAATCCTCAATTTCACTCAAAACTTCTCCAAAACCAATTCAAACAAATTCAAATCCAACCAAATTCAATTCCAAGTCCAACTTTGGCAAAATCACCAAAGTGCCCCAAAATTGACCATTAACCCCAAATTCCTAAAATACCCCTAATTGCCTAAAACTCCCAATTTACCCCCAATTTTCACTAAGCTTATCCCTAATCCAATTTCATCAAATTTTAAAAACAATTTTACCAAAATTTAATGGTAAATTCAAAAACTATTCAAGCCCAAATTTATGCCCACCATATCAATTTTAAAAGCCCACCATACCATTTCCAAAAGTCCAGAACTAAGAGCCCCCAAATGACAAAACCATTTCATCATCCATTAAATTAAATCAATCCATACACCATGATATGCATGATTGATTTCACATATATTAGGAATCATGAAAATCCATCAGAAAATACACCAAGAAGTCCTAAACCCTTCTTTATGAAAGTTGGCTAAGCCACATGCAAGCCATAGTGTCTTCTCCAAGCCATATGTGAGTCACATGAGCCATGAAAAGTCCACCATACTCAAAGTGGAAAAAGGAGGACATACATTGAAGCCCCCCATGCTTTGCCTCACCCTCTCATACTTCATTTCAAGCCTAAATTCAAAGCTTAACCTCTTGGACTGAACCCAAAGACCAAGAAGACAACACCAGCCACTATGGAGAGGTGGAACCAACCATTTCTAAGGGCTAAAACCAATTCAAAAACAAAAGAGGCCTAGGCTCCATTCCTATTTTATATAAGCCTTTAAAAATGGCAACCTTCAATTGATTTCACCAAAACCAATCCCTGATGTCCTTGAGCAAGATTGTGACCACTCCATGGCCTACCGGCCACCTAGGCTTTTGGAAAACATCATGACCAAGATGGCTACTTTGGCAAAAGCACAAAATTCAAACTCCCTTGTGTGGCTCATTCCAATTGGTCAATTGCTTCCACCTCAACTCCGCCTAAGATCCATCTTGCACCCAATAGTCAACCCAATTGGCCACCCCAAGCTCTTCTATTTAAACCCTTTGTCATGGCTAAAAGGGGACACATGCACAAATCTTAGTGAAGCCCTGCCAAACTAACTCCAAACCTCAATTTAAACCTTACTAAGCTTATTCCAATCATCTTAAGCACATCTCTCCCACTGCCTAACCCTAATTTTAAGCTCAAAACCCAAGGTATTTTTACTATTCCTTAAAACTCAACCAAACTCTAAATTGAACCTTCCAAAAGCTTCTTCACACTTCAAAATCACTTCCCCAATCAAAGTCTCATCATCCTAAGCACCCTAACCTAGCTTAAGACCAAACCTGATCCACCTTCTAATTGAAGTCATACATAAACCTAACATTAGAGCAAATCAACACTTTGAGGTCATTCATGGACTCAAGGTGATCGTCTCCAACCAACCCAATTGAGGCCTCATCTCTTGGCCGAAGGTATAGACGAAAATCCCTGAATTTGTGCTTAGTTTCGACTTTTGTGAAGAAAAATTTAATATCATACATATTTAACTATAGAGATTGTTCGTCTCACTTTAATGAAGGTTTAGAAAAAAACTCACTTAATTTGGTTGAGTATTAACGAAGATCTTATGGTTAGAAAATAAATCATTCTTGGGTTTGGAAGATTAGGAATAATGAATGGTTGTCGTCCTTTTCATGCATGTATTGATCAAATGTCGGAGAGGGTGTTGGACGGACAAAGCATACATGAACAGCTGCCTGACGAGTCGGCTATGTGGAAAGTGCCTGTTAATCAGAATGCTCCACATAGAGTTTCAGTGATGTCGAGGATCCAGTCAATGCTAATTTGGATAACTAGGAAATTAGGGATATTTCTTTATTTAAATAATTATAAAAACTACAAAAATTCATAACTTGGTGTAAAAGAGTGCTAAAAATAATATAAAATTACCCCATTCTCAGTAAATTGAGGAAAAAAATGTTGACTAAAAATAAAAAAAGTTATTTGCTTTATATTTTATTTTAAATTAACTAATACACTTAAATTTGTTTGAATCATAAATACTTAAATATTGATCACAAAAATATGAAGTTTGGCAAGTTTACTCCTCACATGCTTAAGGATGTTCTACGATTTTTTTTTTTAATCAGAGGACATCTCTAACTTTGAAAACCTTAATTGTCAATATTAATCACCCTTATTTTTCTTAAAATAATCATAAAAAATGAAATATGAGTCACAAAATTATAAAAATTTGTTTGGTAGATTCATTGTGGTTAGAAGAACTTAGAAAAAATGCAAATCAAGTTTAAAAAATTTAAAGCATATTTTTTAAAAAAATTAAGAAAATTACCAAAATTAATAAAAATGCCAAAATAACTAAAAAAATCATCAAAATATCCCAAAATAAAGGAAATGGGCTTAAAAGGTCCCTGTAAAAACTTCAGAGCCATAAAAATTAGTTTTAACATAAAAATATATTTTCTGAGTAAAAAAGGATTTTGGTTTAATATAATTATAAAAATTTAAAATATGAATAAAAAATTATAAAAAAATGCTTTGGAGTGTTCCTTAAAACCAGACCAACCTAAGAAAAATATAATTGAAATTAAAATAACAAGTTCATTTTTAGTCATTTTCGCTAATTTAAAATTATTAAAAAATACCAAAATAAAAATAAAAACTATCAAAATGGTACAAATTACTCCCTGATTGAAGAAAATGATATTAAAATTTTTCTATAAATTTTGGAGTTATAAAAATTTATTTTAAGTAATTAAATGTATTTTCCAACATTTTTTATTTAAAAAATTATAAAATTTGAGATAAAAATAAAAAAAACTTGAATTTAATTTCTTTAAGTTCTCTAAAGTTAGAGAGATTAATAAAAATATAAAAACTAATTTTCAAGGTAAAATATAATTTCTATTAATTTATTCATTAAAATTAAAAAAATGATAATAATTAAAATATAATTCAAAAAATCATGAAAATTGAACTGATTATGAACCTCCTAAAATATTCTTAAGGATAGAAATGTATGTTTTAGTTAATTAAATGAATTCACATTGAAAATTCCTATTTTTGGACAAAAAAAAATCAAAAAATAAAGTAAAAATCAGAAAAATACAAATTCCTCTATGATATTTTAATTAACCCATGAGTAGAAAACCAACAATGTTTCAAAGTCACTTGAATTAAATTAAAGGAAATATAAAGGAAAGAGACCTATGAGAAAAGTGATTATTATGAAATTTTGAGGTCTAATTAAAATTTAGGCTAAAACAAAAGGGAAAAGGGAAATATTGATTATAATTGATTCTCTAAAATGATTGAAACATAAAGGATTGAAGGTTAGAAACCAACTCATGTCATTTTGTACACACTGGTAAAAGTGTGGTTTTCTAAATTATTATGTTTGGAAGTTAAGTATATCAGATGATTTTAATGTGAGAGGCATGAGTTAGGAAGATAATAATTTTATAATTTGAAGCATCAAATCAATGGTTAAGCATCATACAACAATTTAATAAGAATAAAATTCATGACACTTAACATTTAAACAATTTATTATAAATCTATCCTTAAGGATCTAAGAGCATGATAGTGAATTAAGTTTGATCTAAAATCATTTAAAAGGATCCAAAAATAAAGAACATAGCTTATCGTAAACACCAAAAGCTCAAATTCAATTGAGAAGGAGTAAAATTTCCTTAAATGATTAAGCTCACCCCTCGGTTGAGCACCCATCTAAACCTCATGCATAATAAGATATAGTAACTTCTAGCCTACTTTTGGTTAATTAAAATATATGTTGAGCACAACTTAAGGACATTAATTCAACTTGGATGACCTAATTAACAATCTAGAAAGACTAGAATGAGCTTAAAATGATCTGAAAGATTCTAAGTTTATTTAGAATTATTCTCCAAATATCCTTACTAGATTCTAGATATTTTAGAGGACATATTAGTCTGTTATGATTTGTTGAAGAAAATTGTATTCAAAATTTAATAATAACTAAATAAACATAAAATTCCTAAGAACTTACCAAGCTATGACTCAAGACCCAATAATTTACAAATCAATAGAAAATATCATGGCACTACTTATCCTATTTTAATAATCGAATGCCCAGGGTATGAGCCTCGAATAAAGTGTCTAACCCATATGAGAAACTGAGAATATTTGAAATGGCCACATGTGGATCATCAAACTGGTTTAAGTCTAAGGTTCAGGTGGTAATGGCTATGATGAAATTGCTTATGTGTGTTTAAAGTTGGACATTAGAATATTATCTCCTATCCCCAATGACCTTCGAAGAGACGATAGGACCGATGGTACTATGCACCCACCCTTGGTTTACATTCTTAGGTTGTTAGTACTTTAGTCAGATTAAGATGATTATCTTTTGGACAATCTAAATTTACCAAAAATAAACTTTTAAACGCCAAAACATTTATTCTAGTGATATTACTACTTTTGAATGCTAAATGAAATTCTATATGCATGAAAAAGTAAAAGAATTTTAAGCGCAAAATTATGAAAGTCTGCTGGTTAATCATCTTAATTAGGCTAAAACTTGCCCTCTTGAGACTGTTTGGCCTGTAGCCTTTTTACAAGGTTGGAAGTACACAATCCAGCTCTGAGCCTTCACTTTTATTAAATTATTACACCCAAAATCGGTTATCTATATGTACCATATAGTTTTTCACATATTTACTTTCCCTAAACTTTACATAAAGATTTTGAATATTGACCAAAGTAAAATATGTTGAGATTTTCGTACCTCTTTTATACTGTTTTTAATGATATTACACTTTAAAGAAAGATATTTTTGATGTTTTGTTGCAGGAATGATGAATTAAGGTCAATGAAGCAAAAAGATGCAAAAAGGAGCGAATTTGGAGCAAAAAGGACCAAAGTGTGGAGAATTACACTAGGGCGCCGACGGCGAGCTTTTCCCAAGGATATAGGACAAAATCTCCAGAAGGCCGCCTACGGTGGGATCGATGGTTATGTGTACTTGTACATTGGATAAGGCCAGATTTTGGAGAGGTACATAGGAAAATCTTGGGAAAACTCATCCACATCTTTAAAGAGAAGATTTTGGCCAAAAATAGAGGAGTTCTGGAGGTTAGATATGTTCCATTAGTGTGTAGAGAGCTTGCTAGAGCGTGTAACTATGAGGAATTATTTGAGAAATTCTAAGAGTGAAGGGAAAGTGAGAGATTTCTTCGTCCTTGCTACTTCGAAGAGGAATTTTGTGTGTTGTAAAGAAAGGAAGAGATTCAAAGGAACTTCAAGGAGTGTTCTTGGGGAGAAATTAAGAGATAAGTTATTTACTTGTTATAGTTTGTATGGCTTTGATTTTATATATAAATTCCGAGTATTTTTGTGCTTTCCCCATGAGTTCTGAGTAGTTTTCTCTGTANCCGCCAACGGCGAGATCGGCGGTTATTTCCAAAGGTGCATTGAATGTGGATGATTTTTGGAGGGATGCTTAGTCAACTCTTGAGAAACTTCTTCTACAACTTTAAAAGAAGACTTTGCCCAAATATTAGAGAACTGAGGCTCAAGAGTTCAAGGAGTTGGAAGGTTAGAAC
Organism: Phalaenopsis hybrid cultivar; assembly: GCA_002079205.1. Lineage (NCBI taxonomy): Eukaryota > Viridiplantae > Streptophyta > Magnoliopsida > Asparagales > Orchidaceae > Phalaenopsis > Phalaenopsis hybrid cultivar. The sequence continues at coordinate 233,216 of JXCR01110225.1, read as the reverse complement.
AGTGTCCAGGAGCCCCAGCAGTGTTTAAAGAGTCTAATTGTGAGCAATTCTTCGAGATGTTGTAAGAGTGGAGGGAAAGTGAGAGATTTCTTCCTCCTTGCGGCTTCGAAGATGAATTCTGTGTGATGTAAAGAAAGGGAGAGATTCAGAGGAACTTCGAGGAGTTTGCTTGGGGAGAAATTAGAGATAAGTGTTATTTATTTATTTTAGTTTGTATGACTTTACTTTTATATATGAATTCTGAGTTTTGTTGTGTCTTCCCCATGAGTTATGAGTAGTTTTCTCTATCTTTCTCCTTGTCTTGAGATTTGTGAAATGGTATTTTGAATTGGTTGAGCCATGAAAATGTTAAAGAGGTTGTGATGATCTTTTCACTTCGATCTCATTACTTTCAATCTGGCCCAATTGATTTGTTAAAATATGTTGAGTTTTACAACTAAAGTGAATAATTGGCAAAACCATGAAAATGTTTTTGGTAATTTGAATTGGTGAAGCCATGAAAATGTTAAAGAAATTGTGATGATCTTTTCACTTCAATCTTAATTTATTGGAGCCATGAAAATTTTAAAAAAATTATGATGATCTTTTCACTTCGATCTTAATTTACATGAAGCCATGAAAATGTTTGAGAAATTGTGATGATCTTTTCACTTCGATCTTAATTTACTTTCAAATCTGGAATTGATTTGTTTAAAATATGTTGAGTTTTACAACTAAAGTGAAGATTATATCCAAGATTTAGGGAGGTCAAAGCCAATTGATTTGTTAAAATATGTTGAGTTTTACAACTAAAGTGAAGATTACATCTAAGATTCATGGAGGTCAAAAAAATGTTTAAGAAATTGTGATGATCTTTTCACTTTGATCTTAATTTATTTTCAATCTGGTCATAAATGTTAAAGAAGTTGTGATGATCTTTTCACTTTGATCTTAATTTACCTTCAATCTGGCCAATAATGTTTAAGAAATTGTGATGATCTTTTCACTTTGATCTTAATTTGCTTTCAATTTGACCAATTATTTGTTAAAATATGTTGAGTTTTACAACTAAAGTGAAGATTACATCCAAGATTGAGGGAGGTTTTAAAATATGTTGAGTTTTACAACTAAAGTGAAGATTACATCCAAGATTTATGGAGGTCAAAATAAAATATGTTGAGTTTTACAACTAAAGTGAAGATTACATCCAAGATTTAGGGAGGTCAAAGCCATTGGAAGTATGTTGAGTTTTACAACTAAAGTGAAGATTACATCCAAGATTCAGGGAGATCAAAGCCCTTAGAAATTGGGTGCAAATAAATAGGGAAATGTTGAGTTTTACAACTAAAGTGAAGATTACATCCAAGATTCAAGGAGGTCAAAGCCCTTGAAAATTGGGTGCAAATAAATATGGAAATAAAATTATCGGGAATAGAATTGGAGATTTTAGAGTGACAAACTAAAATCTTTGATTCAGTCTCATCATTTAGGTGCTGAAGTATAGATGTTAGCCCTGAGGCGAGGGAAATGTGAGAGATTTGAAGTGAGACACGGTTCCTCACAGCTTAACCGCAGATTCAATAAACAAGCGTAGGATTAGTCAATGTTCTTTATGCCTGGACCAAAGGGTAAAGAATATGTATGCTCCTATTTGACACAATACAATTTGAACTGATTCACTTTATCCATTCACTATAATTTCTTGACAAGGAGAATGATGATTTATTATATATTGAATATGACATTAAAAACTTTCTTAGTATAATTAGTAATTTAAGAGTTATTAAAATTATTATTTATTTTCAATTGTCTATTAGTGACAGATAAGCAATTTGAATTCCATTGTTGTGATTAAGTATTGCTTCTCTAAAAATCTTAGTTCGTAGTTCTAATATTACTCCATGTGGGATCGATATCTAAGATTCCATTAGAGCCCTATATTACTTAAACGATACATATACTTGCGTTGATAAGTATGATNAAGCATAGGATTAGTCAATGTTCTTTATGCCTGGACCAAAGGGTAAAGAATAGGTATGCTCCTATTTGGCATGCTCCTATTCGGCACAACATAAATTGAACTAATTCATTTTATTCATTCACTATAATTTCTTGACAAGGAGAAGGTTGCTTTCTTATATGTTAAATATCACAAATTACACCCTACCTTTTATCATTAGTTATTTATTAGTTATCCAAATTATCTACTTATTTCAGTTTCCTATTAGTGAGGATAAGCAAATTGAACGGTCGTCGTTGTAGTTGAAGTATTACTTTTTATTAAGCCTTAGTCTGTAGTATTCTATTTCTCCATGTGGGATCATAGTTGAAGTATTACTTTTTATTAAGCCTTAGTCCGTAGTATTCTATTTCTCCCTATGGGATCGATAACTAGTACTCCATTAGAGCCCTATATTAATTGAGAGATACGTATACTTGCGTTGATAAATTAGACTTTGACATTATTGAATATTATATCTATACATCTTTATTAAATCAAACACATATATATAAAGTCGCAGTCAAGATTTTGACACCGTTGCTGGAATTTAAATCTTCTAGTAGCGTCATCAGATTCTTGTAATTGTTGATTTACAGAAAGAAAAAGGTCGGTCAAGTTTTTGGCGCCATTGCCGGGGAGAATTTTAAGAGTAACAGACATATTAGAATTATTAAAAAGTTTTTACTTTAAATTGCAACTTATCTATATATTTATATATTTATATTTATATTTTTAATTATAGTACTGAGTACTAATTTTAAATTGTATGCGCAAATTTGGACCTGAAAATCTTATACTATACGATTCGGAATTAGAACGAACTGTTAGAAAAATTAGAAAATTAAAAAGAAAACCTAGAAATTGTGTGCAATGGAAAACATTATGAACAATCAAGGAATAGAGAGTGAACACCAACCTAGATCCTTAAGCATTCTACAGCAGATGAAATTCACTTATCTATCCAAAATCCTGATGTAGCTGCTAATTCATTTATCCTACAGCAGATGAAATTCACTTATCTATCCAAAATCCTGATGTAGCTGCTAATTCATTTGTGCCTGAACAATCCAGGAATAAAGAATGAACACCAACCTAGACCCCTAAGAGATTATGCAAATCTTGCAGCAGATGAAATTCACTTATCTATCCAAAATCCTGATGTAGCTGCTAATTCATTTGAGCTTAAACTTGCTATTATCTAAATGAGAAGAGAACCTAGAAATTCTGATTCAATGGAAAACAACATGAACAATCAAGGAATAGAACCCTAGAAATTGTGATACAATGGAAAACATTATGAACAATCAAGGAATAGAAAATGAACACCAATAGACCTCTACGAGATTATGCAAATCCTACAGCAGATGAAATTCACTTATCTACCCAAAACCCTGATGTAGCTGCTAATTCATTTGAGCTTAAGAGATTATGCAAATCCTACAGCAGATGAGATTCACTTATCTATCCAAAATCCTGATGTAGCTACTAATTCATTTGAGCTTAAACCTAATTCTACAGCAGATGAAATTCACTTATCTATCCAAAATCCTGATGTAGCTGCTAATTCATTTATCCTACAGCAGATGAAATTCACTTATCTATCCAAAATCCTGATGTAGCTGCTAATTCATTTGTGCCTGAACAATCCAGGAATAAAGAATGAACACCAACCTAGACCCCTAAGAGATTATGCAAATCTTGCAGCAGATGAAATTCACTTATCTATCCAAAATCCTGATGTAGCTGCTAATTCATTTGAGCTTGAACTAGAAATTGTGATACAATGGAAAACATTATGAACAATTAAGGAATAGAAAATGAACACCAACCAAGACCCTTAAGAGACTATGCAAATCCTACGGTACATCAAGGAATAGATAATGAACACCAACCTAGACCCCTATGAGATTATGCAAATCCTACAGTAGATGAAATTCACTTATCTATCCAAAATCCTGATGTAGCTGCTAATTCATTTGAGCTTAAACTTGCTATTATCAAGGAATAGAGAATGAACACCAACCTAGTCCCCTAAGAGATTATGCAAGTCCTACAGCAGATGAAATTCACTTATTCTATCTAAATTTTGTAGCTACTAATTCATTTGAGCTTAAACCTGCTATTATCCAAATGGTACAAAATAATCAATGAGGTACACCAAATGAAGATCCTAACTTACACCTCGCTAGTTTTTTAGAATTATGTGCTACTCTTAAATATAGTAGAGTCTCAAGCGATGCTATTAGACTTAGACTTTTTCCTTTTCCACTGAGGGATAAGGCTAAGATGTGGTTAAACTCGTTAGCACCTGGATCTATTAGAACTTGGGGAGAACTGTCACAAAAATTTCTATCCAAATATTTCCCTCCATTCAAGACTGCTAAACTAATAAATGACAACATCGTTCTGTCAGATTGATGGAGAGTCAATATATGAAGCTTGGGAGAGATTTAAAGATCCAACTTTCACAGAAATTTCTATCCAAATATTTCCCTCCATCCGAAACTGCTAAACTTAGAAATGACATAACATCATTCTGTTAGATTGATGGAGAGTCAATATATGAAGCTTGGGAGAGATTTAAAGATCTTCTTAGAAAATGACCTCATCATTCGTTACCAGACTGGTTAATAATTCAAACCTTTTATAATGGATTAGTGGGATCTCTTAGATTGATTATAGATGCTGCGACTGGTGGTTCTTTAATGTCAAAACCTTTTGATGAGGCTTATTCATTAATAGAAGAAATCGCTACCAACAATTTTTAATGGCCATCTGAGCAGGTAAATCCTAAAAGAGTAGCTTGTATCCATGATTCTGATGCAATATCTATGTTAGCTTCATAGATTGCTCCAATATCAAAGAAATTAGATCATTATGGGATGAATTATTCTTCAACACCTCCTACGATGGAAGAAAATTCATCTAGGCAATTTGTGGATGTTCAACCTTCATATGAAACCTTAAATGCTATTAATAGGCCCAACAACCCATATTCGAACTATTATAACCCAGGTTGGAAGAATCATCCAAATTTTAATTGGAATAAAAATTCTTCTAC
>JXCR01110225.1:199046-219825 GCA_002079205.1 Phalaenopsis hybrid cultivar | reverse complement strand
GGGGGTATAATTTTGGAAATCAATGATTTCACACCCTTGTTTGATAATTAAAATGATCTTGACNGTAACAATACATCCCACAATAACTGCTTAGAATCGTTGTACTCAAGATACTGTTGGGTAATATTGAGACCCGGTCCACCGAATTTAATTAGCTTCTTAATTAAGTATCTCACANGTAACAATACATCCCACAATAACTGCTTAGAATCGTTGTACTCAAGATACTGTTGGGTAATATTGAGACCCGATCCACCGAATTTAATTAGCTTCTTAATTAAGTATCTCATATACCGCTCACCTACCACATCCCATCTACCGCTCACCTACCTACCACCTACCGCTCTAATGGTTTCTATAAATAATCTCTTTTGGTTTAAAGGAAATGCAAGCCAAGCCAAGAAAAACCAAGCAGGACCAAGCCAAGTCATCTTGAGAGCTAACATAAAGAGAGGAAGAGATAGAGAGAGAAAGGGAGAGAAGAAACTAGAGATAATTATTTTTGTAAACGTTGAGGCACTCGTCGGTGTAATTCCTCGAAGTAGTAAAATCCTCTGCAGCTTCATGGACGTAGGCAAATTTGCCAAATCACGTAAATCTGTGTGTCGCTCTGGTGTTTTTTTGCGTGCAATTTTTCTCGTTACATTTNAAGAAAAACCAAGCAGGACCAAGCCAAGTCATCTTGAGAGCTAACATAAAGAGAGGAAGAGATAGAGAGAGAGGGAGAGAAGAAACTAGAGATAATTATTTTTGTAAACGTTGAGGCACTCGACGGTGTAATTCCTCGAAGTAGTAAAATCCTCTGCATCTCCATGAACGTAGGCAAATTTGCCAAACCACGTAAATCTGTGTGTCGCTCTGGTGTTTTTTTGCGTGCAATTTTTCTCGTTACATTGNAGTATGATTTTACCATTATTGAATATTATATATATACATCTTTATCGAATCTATAACCGTTGTTAAGTTTTTTGTGTCATTGCAGAGGAATTAAATCTTCTAGCAGTAGTATTAAATACTTGTATTTTTAAGCATATATAAAGTCGATGTCACTGCATTCAACAACACAAAGACTACCTCGATGAATGGTATTTGGTGAATATTTTAGTGTCTTACGATGTCAGAATTAAGTGATCATAGTCTTGCTGGATTTGCCTCACCAAGAGACTTAGTTTGACAATAGGCTTGTGAGACTTGCAAACTAACATTTCAAATATGTAATGAAAACTTACAAAAGTTATTTATTAGCTTGATCTAGGCTTGTTTTTACTTAGAATGGACCAATTTTTGGATTGTTTAGGTCTGTCTCATTGAATTGATCAATTTAACTGTAAGTTTGCGGAGATTGAAATTCCACATGATTTTTATTTAAAATTTAAATATTATTGATTTAAAAAAAAATTTATGATTTGTTTCATATCGCGATATTTATGTCATATGATAAATTTGGATGCTTTTTCTTGCCTTTTAGATATTCATTTTTCCAAGTATAGTATCTATTTGGTTTATATTATTGCAATATTTCTCATTTTATTTATGTAGTTGTTTTATTAATCTTTGGTATGCATAATATTGATACTATTTGTAATTTATATAATATTTTTTATAATTTCTACAAGTATACTAGTTTGAGAATTAATAAAGATAAGGTTATTATTTGTTTTACCAAGTCTGTTGATTTGGATCTTCATAATTATTTATGTGAGATTAGTTGTTTCATATTGAAACATTTACCTTGGTATTACATAGGTTTGTCTATTAAATCTTCTAAATTGTTTGCTTCTGATTGTTATAAGTTGTTAAATAAATTACAAATTTAGTTTGTTGGTTGGAAGCTTCACAAGTTTTCTTTAGCTTGTAGATATCAATTATTGAAACAAACTATCTTGAGTTATATTTACTATTGGTTTCGTGCTATTATTTTTTCTAAAAGTTTGAGGAAAAAAAATTCTTCAATATTTCACAATCTTCTTTAAAATAATGGCTCTTCTTCTAAGCTTCACACTACTTCTTGGCTTAATACTTCTAAACTTAAGAAAATCTAAAATTATTTAGAGGTTTTTTAAAGTTCCTTTTATTTTAGCTAGTTGGTGCATTAATCATTATGGTTCTATATGGTTTAAGCATAGTAGTAGCTCTACCTCTTTTTGAAATGATCTGGTTCAAGTGCTTTTAGAATTAGACGTTGTTTGATATTTCAAATTACTTCCCAAAGTTCACTTTTTTTTTTTTTATTTTGACCCTTGTTCAATGGAAGTTCTCTTTTTGAGAAATTTGGTAATAAGATTTATAGTTGCTTTAATATTCCTACTTTTTCTAAAGTAGGTGATGTAATTCTTATTAATAATTAGAATTTTTCTTCCTCTTGTGTTATTTCAAAGGCTTCTATGAGATATATTATGAAGATTCCTTTTAAATTTAATTCTATTAATTGTCTTTAGAAAAGACATGATAAGTTTGCTCATAAATTCATTTATAATCTTATCATTGATAACTCTTATTTCATAAATTGGTACAAGTATGTTTGATTTAAAAGTTTCTCCCTTAAATTTGCTATCATTGCCTGGAAATTTTAGTTTATGGTATGAAAACTTGTGATAACTTGACTGTTAAATATATAATTATAAATTAGTGTTGTGTTTTATATTTGCATCATAATGAATCACACAATCTTCTATGCTTTTAATATTACTTTTCACATTTCTTATTAAAAGTATTTATTCCTTATGGGAAATCATGTCTTTTAAGTGGTAACATGTTATATACTCTTTCTCAAGTGGATTCTATTGATTGTAGTATTATTCAAAGATTTTAATTATTAGCAACCCATGTTACTTCATATTACAACTGACAGGAGAATAAAGATAGAATTTTCAATAATTCATTCTTTTTTATGGATGTCTTGGTTTTAAATTTCATGAGATGATTAAGTGAAAAAGTAGATGATGGAAGTTCAAAGTCAATGTTCATGTTTTGATTAAATATCATTATTTGTTTTTTTTTTCTTTCTCTGCTTCAGATTTTATTTCTACTGTTTTGTTATGTTTTTTTGTTTTTCTTCCTTTGATTTTTTTTACCTAGTTGATTTTTTGTTTTTTCAGGATATCACATATTCTTGTTGCTCAATTGGGTGGTTTCCACTTAGTGGCATGCTTTATTGGTGTTTTATTTTTGTTGAGTTTGGTTAGAGTGGTAATAATCTCTACCCCTTATTATAATTTAACCAGATCTGATAATACTTATATGTTCTTAGTTTGAGAGGAAATTATAATTTATGGTAGATGTCTCTTGTTGTTGATTGTGGTTGTTAGTTACTAATAATGTCTATCTACTTGGTATTGAAGTTATGGTAGTGTTTCTTTATCATTTTGATGTTGTTTCGTTCTTTTGTCTTTTAGAATCTTTACTGTTGATAAGTTGGGTAATTTCTCTTTGATGGTAGACTTTATTGATAAGGTTTTGTATTCCTTAATTTAAACATTTGCTGAGTTGATTAGAAGTGTGACCATCTCTATTCATTACTATAATCCATCCAGATCTAAAAATATTTTATCTATTTTTAATCTTGGATGGAATTATAATATCTTCTTGTAGGCAAGTTCTAAGCTCAGGTTTGCTGGCCAATCATTTTCTACTTATTTATATTGGTTTTTACCTCTTGCTTTTATGTATTTGTTCCTAGTTTAGTTAGTTTATTTTTTTGATTGTTGTATTCTCGCTTGTTTGTATTCTTTGAAGGCTTAGAAAATGATTATTGATCTTTGAAGGCTTAGAGTTGATTTACTTGTTGCTATTAATTCTGGATATCTTTTGTTGTTCATAATAGTTGTTCGTTGTTGATGAAGCCCTTATAGTTGGTGTTGAAGTTACTGACATTGTTGCTTTACTATTTTCGGAGGTTATAATATAATGAAGCAGAAAGTAAGATTTTTTCATCCTTATTTGTTAAATATTATATCAGATTTTAATTTGTAAAATTTTAACATTTATTTTTTCCCATACACACCAAGTTACAACGCGATTTAAATAAACATTTTTAAATAGTATATAGTTCTCGACCCATGCTAGTGAGTCAAGTTGACTCGTGAGTTTATTCGAGCTCGGCTCAATAAGTAGCTTGTGAACTAAGTTCGATTGTCTAACAAGCCAAGCTCAAGCTAGTCCCATTTCAACTCTTTAGTTTGTGAGTCTGTTCATTTTAAAAAATATTAATATGATATATATTTAAAATATGTTAATTTTGAAAGCTTTATTTTTATGGTATTAAAATTATTAGAAAGAATAATATTTTATATTTTATATTAAATATTTTCATATCATTTTTTTCTAATTATTCAATATATTTTGCTATTTTATTATAACATTATCTTAAATTAAAATAATTTTCTCTTTTTCATAATAAAAAGTTGGTTCATCAGCCGGCCTAAACTCACAAACTAGAGATCAAGATGAAATTAATAAAGATCAAACTCAAATTGAGTGTGGCCACTCATGTGCCATTAGACGGTCCAGATTAAATCCCACCGAAATCAATTTACTTCATTTTTACCCCCGCGCTGGATTATTATCAGCCGTCCAATCCAAATCAAAAATATTGACGGCCACAATTTCAAGAAGGAACTGAGCGGACTCCGCACCACAGTCGTTATGCGCAGGCAAAGGCGGGTGAGCATCTTCCCCGTCCACAATAAATGTTTTGCCGCTCCCCCCTCCATTTCTCTCTCCCCCTTCTCCTACATTCCCAGATCTCCGAGCTCACTCGCAAGATCAGATGAAACCCTAACCCAGCATAGATCGAATCAAAGCAACAAAGGTANTTGCTATGATTCTCTGTTTTTCTTCCTTTGATTATTTTTTTCTTACCTAGTTGGTTTTTTGTTTTTTCGCGATATCTTATATTCTTGTTGCTCAATTGGGTGGTTTCCACTTAGTGGCATGCTTTATTGATAAGTTTTGTTTTTATTCCTTGATTTTTTGTTTTTGTTGAATTTGGTTAGAGTGGTAATAATCTCTATCCTTCTTTATAATTCAACCAAATCTGATTATACTTATATATTTTTAATCTAAGAGGAAATAATAATATATGGTAGATGTCTCTTGTTGTTGATTGTGGTTGTTAGTTGCTAATAATGTCTATCTAGTTGGTGTTGAAGTTATGGTAGTGTTGCTTTACTATTTTGATGTTGTTCCATTCTTTTGTCTTTTATAATCTTTACTGTTGATAAGTTGGGTGATTTCTCTAATGGTAGACTTTATTGATAAGGTTTTGTATTCCTTAATCTTAAATATTTGCTAAGTTGATTAGAAGTGCGACAATCTCCATTCATTACTATAATCCAACCGGATCTAAAAATATTTTATCTATTTTTTAATCTTGGAGGAAATTATAATATCTTCTTGTAGGCAAGTTCTGAGCTCAAGTTTGATGGCCAATCATTTTCTACTTATTTATATTGGTTTTTACCTCTTGCTTTTATGTATTTGTTCCTAGTTTAGTTAGATTATTTTTTTGATTGTTGTGATTCTCTCTTGTTTGTATTCTTTGAAGGCTTAGAAAATGAATATTGATCTTTGAAGGCTTAGAGCTGATTTACTTGTTGCTATTAATTCTGGATATATGTTGCTGTTCATAATAGTTGTTCGTTGTTGATGAAGCCCTTATAGTTGGTGTTGAAGTTACTGGCATTGTTGCTTTACTATATTCGGAGGTTATAATATACTGAAGCAGAAAGTAAGATTTTTTCGTCCTTATTTGATAAATATCGTATCAGATTTTAATTTGTAAAATCTTAACATTTATTTTTTTTCGAATACACACCAAGTTGCAACGCGATTTAAATAAATATTTTTAAATAGTCTATAGTTCTTGACTCATGCTAGCGAGTCAAGCTGACTCGTGAGAGCTCGGCTCAATAAGTGGCTCGTGAACTAAGTTCGATACAAGCCAAGCTCAAGCTAGTCCCATTTCAACTCTTTGTTTGTGAGCCTGTTCATTTTAAAAAAATATATTAATATTATATATATTTAAAATATGTTAAATTTGAAAGCTTTATTTTTAAAAGTATTAAAATTATTAGAAAGAATAATATTTTATATTTTATATTGAATATTTTAATATTATTTTTTTTCTAATTATTCAATCTATTTTGCTATTTTATTATAATATTATCTTAAATTAAAATTATTTTCTTTTTCATAATAAAAAAAGTTGGTTCATTAGCCGGCCTAAACTCACAACTGAATAAAATTAATAGTTTAAACTCAAATTGAGTGTGACCACTCATGTGCCATTAGACGGTCCAGATTAAATCCCACCGAAATCAATTAACTTCATTTTTACCCCCGCGCTGGATTATTATCATCCGTCCAATCCAAATCAAAAATATCGACGGCCACAATTTCAAGAAGGAACTGAGCGGACTCCGCACCACAGTCGTTATGCGCAGGCAAAGGCGGGTGAGCATCTTCCCCGTCCACAATAAATGTTTTGCCGCTCCCCCCTCCATCTCTCTCTCCCCCTTCTCCTACATTCCCAGATCTCCGAGCTCACTCGCAAGACCAGATGAAACCCTAACCCTGCATCGATNCATCTTCCCCGTCCACAATAAATGTTTTGCCGCTCCCCCCTCCATCTCTCTCTCCCCCTTCTCCTACATTCCTAGATCTCCGAGCTCACTCGCAAGACCAGATGAAACCCTAACCCTGCATCGACCGAATCAAAGCAAGAGAGGTCCAAAATCTCGAGATGGCGTGGTATAACGGCGGATTGAAGGGCTACTGGAAGCGGAGGGCATATCAGCGGATGGACTTCGAAGGAGGCACCGGCGGCAGGAGATTGAGAAGGAGCAAAAAGGTTGTCCTCGGGGGCGGCAAGAGGCAGCGAATCTGGCGCATTAAGGTATCGCCGAGGCTCCGATTCCTACGGGTTCTGTCACCCAAGCGGCTTATCGCAGGGATCCGAGACGCGTATGTTCGTATGATGCTTGCGTTTGCAAGCTCCGGCGCGATCGCTGGATATGGGGGCGATGGGTTTGGGGGATTCAATGCGCCGCATGTGAAGGAGTACGACGAACGGATGATAATCGAGATCTACAAGTCGCTCATGACCGAGGGCAAACTTATTGCNGTGAAGGAGTACGACGAACGGATGATAATCGAGATCTACAAGTCGCTCATGACCGAGGGCAAACTTATTGCTTCAGGTGTTGGGGGTGTCGTACCCTCAAGCAAGCTTGTCGTGCGGCGTTAGGTCTGATTTGTCTCTCTATTCTTCTTAGTCTTTCTGCTTACTGTGTTGTTTCCATTCATGGCTGAAAAANCGTGCGGCGTTAGGTCTGATTTGTCTCTCTATTCTTCTTAGTCTTTCTGCTTACTGTGTTGTTTCCATTCATAGCTGAAAAAAAATTAAAAAAAAAATGGAACCCTTCTAGTTTTGTTCTGTTTGCGTTTAACCATTGAAGAATGGAAGATGACTGGAACCCTTTTGCTCTGTTTCCATTCATTCAAGCTTTGGTGGAGACGAGGGGAAAAAAAATTGTATCGGATCCATTGTTAAAGCTGATTACTGTTTTGTACTAGATAGATGTATTTTAATAATGGCCGACGAAGGGAAATCGGATCAATTTTTTTCGTTAATCGGATAATTTTTAATCTTGATTAGCAGCCAGTATTTCCTTTTCTATAATTTAATTAACGCGAAATGTTATGAATTGCTAAAACCAATGACGTTGCAATGAAACTCACGATTGGCCATCGTACTATTAATAAATAGATTCTAGCTGTTGGGGTAACTTCGGTGTACCTGCTGTAAAAAAAATTTTTTTTTTTTTTTGGACATTTTAAATTTTGTTTGGATCAGTATAAATTGTTTATCTGAAATTATTAACTGCAGTTTTTAACCCGGATTCTGCGTTTAATGTAAAAAACTAATTATGTTTTCAAATAAGTTGCTCAAACATAATTTTTAAATAAAGAGATGGTGTTTTTAAATACCGTCGTAGCGGATAAGCTGTCTCAAACTAATTAAGTGAGAGCAATAATTTTTTTCAATATTTGTAAGCTCATGCGCTTCAGATGAGACCCATAAAAGATGTGAAAATAAAAGGAATGCGAAGTAGATAATATTAAATAAATTTGGTGTAACATAATATTTGTTGATGTGGCCTTATCACATCAGATTTTGTGATGGATTACAGACTAAGCTCCACTAAAGCTGTGATTTTATCTCAAAGATTTTTAACCACTTCAAAAATTAATTTGAGTTTTGATTTGGATTGAGACTGGTCAAAATAAATGAATTGACTTGCAAGCTAAAATTTTAGATTGAATATTTTTTAGCTGATTTTAACATGACAACAGCTACATTAAAATCAGTTCGTTAACAACCTAAGCAATGTTAAAACTGTGGATTTAGCGAGTTCAGATCGAAGATCTTTAATTGCTTGAAAATTTACTAGTTTTTTTGCTCGGATCAAGATTGGATCGAAATAAAAGAGCCAAGATACGAGCCAAATTTTTTATTAATTTTTTTAGCCGATTTTGAGCTCAAAATTAGATCGTCAACATGCCTAACTAAGTTAAGAGTGGTCGGTCACATACAACTTCTTTTCTCAATCACCATAGGTATTATGCATATGGTATTTGAAAGCTAGTGTTTGTTGGTTAAATNAAAAAATGGAACCCTTCTAGTTTTGTTCTGTTTGCGTTTAACCATTGAAGAATGGAAGATGACTGGAACCCTGTTGCTCTGTTTCACGCAGCCAGTGTTTCCTTTTCTATAATTTAATTAACGCGAAATGATATGAATTGCTAAAACCAATGACGTTGCAATGAAACTCACGATAGGCCGTCGTACTATTAATAAATAGATTCTAGCGGTTGGGTAACTTCGGTGTACCTGTTTTTTTTTTTTTTTTGGTCATTTTAAATTTTGTTTGGATCAGTATAAATTATTTTTCTGAAATTATTAACTGCAGGAATTAACCTGAATTCTGTCTTTAATGTAAAAAATCAACTATATTTTCGAACAAATTGTTCAAACATAATTTTTAAATAAAGAGATGGTGTTTTCAAATACCGTTGCAGCGGATAAGCTATCCCAAACTAATTAAGGGTCCGTTTGGGGTAGCTTATAAGTGCGGCGGTTCACGCGTTTCATCAGCTTGTCCGAAACTGCGTTTGAGTTTTTACACTAAATGCAGGCCGCAGGTCGACTCCTGCCACGGACTGTATTTTAAGATAAACAGTTTATCCTGAAACGCATAAGCTGACCCAAACAGACCCTAAATGAGAGTAATAATTCTATTCAATATTTGTAAGCTCATGCACTTCAGATGAGACCCATAAAAGTGAAATAAATGGAAGGCGAAGCAGATAATATTAAATAAATTTGGTATAACATAATATTTGTTGATGTGGCCTTATCACAGCAGATTTTGTGATGGTGTGGATTACAGACTAACCTCCACTAGAGCTGTGATTTTATATCAAAAGATTTTTAACCACTTCAAAAATTAATTTGAGTTTTGATTTGGATTGAGACTCGTCAAAATAAATGAGTTGACTTGCAAAGCTAAAATTTTAGATTGAATATTTTTTAGCTGATTTTAACATGACAACAGCTACATTAAAATCAGCTCGTTAACGGTCTAAGCAATGTTAAAACTGTGGATTTAACGAGTTCAGCTTGAAGATTTTTAATTGCTTGAAAATTTACTAGATTTTTTGCTCGGATCAAGATTGAATCGAAAGAAAAGGCTAAGATATGAGTCAAATTTTTTATTAAATTTTTTTTAGCCGATTTTGAGCTCAAAATTTGATCGTCAACATGCCGAACTAAGTTAAGAGTGGTCGGTCACATACAACTTCTTTTCTCAATCACCACCGGTACTCTGCATACGGTATTTGATACCTAGTGTTTGTTGGTTAAACCGGTTTGTCAACCTGATAACCCAAATTCAACAAAAGAAACCCACCCGAAAATACAACTTCTCGTTGTTCGTGAACAACTCGTGTTTGACTTGTTAAGTAGCTCGTGTTTGGCTCGTCTGCAAAGTAACACAAACAAACATTTGTTCGCTCATGTTCAACTAGTTCTAGTTCTAAAAAAAAAATTATTTATATTATTTATTAAATAATATATTATATATATTTATATCTAAATTTAAATCATAATGACTCATGTGGTCATTTAACTCTTTTTCTTCAATTGCAGAGAGTTAATGCACACCCTATATTTATTTTTTTAATAAACTTTAATGAGTCAATTTTGAGCAGAGCATAGGCTGAATATAAAAATGAATATTTAAATCGAGCCTAACAAGAGCACATTGTTCATGAACCGACTCGAGCCTATTTCAAACACTAATAATTTCAAACGAGCCAAACTTGAGCTCACTCATTTTCAGCGCTAATAGAAGGAATTTGGTAACAGGGACCTAGCAATAGGAACTCAGCGGAAGTAACTCGACAGCTGGATATTAAGGGATTGGATGTCAGGATATGTTGGGCCTGCTGGAATCTGCTTTAAACCATAGAGACCTCTTATTGGTTCATACAAATGGGAGCAGAAGTTGTTGATTTTAGAAATACATTCAGAAGCAATAAGTATGATTGCTCGTAGCGTGGGGGCAAGACCACGCTACGAAAAGTCGTCGCACTGAGCTGATTTTGTTCGTCGATGTTGAGGAAGAAAAGGATGGACCTGTGTAGTTCCCAACTCCCTAACTAGAGGGGAGCGGTTCAAAAAGGCGGTGATGCTAGTTGCAGCTGTGAGTGCAGTGTGAAAGAGGACAGTTACATCAAAAGAAATCAGGAAGCAGCAGCTGTTCATTAGGGTATATATTCACGGTAGTAGAGTAATGTATTATCATCTTAGTTTTGCATGAGAATTCAACACACTCAGATAAAATAAAACAATCAATAATGACACTATAAGTTTTTACATTGAAAACTCTCAAAGAGAAAAAACCACAAGGCCTGGGCAAGATGATAAATTCACAATAAGTTGATGATTACAAAAACCACTTGTCTCAGAGACGAAAAATGGTTATTAGGCTTTCTAAGTTACAGCATCAACTGGAGACTTCTGGACGATGGTGATCAACGGTGATTGGTGGTGATTAACAATTGTCAGCGATCAACGATAGCCAGTGGCGATGGATGACGACAGTAGTGTTCAATGGCGATCGACAGTGATTGACGGCAATCGGAGGCGGTTGCCGGGGATCGACGGCAGGCAGCGATGGTCGACGATGGCCAACGACGATTGACGGTGACAGGGGTGGTGCTGAAATTCTACTCCTTCTCAAAGTTTTAAGCTTTCTCTCAAGCCCATAACACCCTCTCATGAGAGGGGTGAGACTATTTATAGGTTATGGGAGCAATTAATGCATAAACATGAACAATTTTGATCAAATAGTCCGGAGAGTTTTCTTCAATCAGACGGTGTTTTATGGACATTTGAGCGCCTGAACGATGTCAAAATTGTGCAATGTTAGACTCATTGGATTCAACTTGTCGAGACGCTTGATTCAATTATAGGCTTGCTAGATTCGACATTCGTTTAATCTTCTAAATATGTCTCGAAAACTTTCAAGTGTGGTTTAATGACTTGACCTGATTTTGATTTGACTTGTAATGGACTAATTTTGATAACATTGGGTTCTTCTTGTCAAGTCTGTCAATTTAACTGTAAGTCTGTTGAAATCAGACTTATGGATAAGTTTTTTCTCGAGATTTGAATATTTCTTGCTCAAAAAACCTCCTCGAGATCTATGTCGTGCCTTGAGATTCATGCTAAATGATGGAGATTTATTAGAGATGTGTCAATATATAACATCTCCTTGCTCAAGCCCCAACCCTTTGGTATCTATAACACATGAGTAAGCTGAGGGGCCAATTTCGACGGTTATGCTACCCTCAACCATAGAAGGGACGGAGCCCTGCATAGTAATATTGACATCTATCATGTGCTCCATCTGATTGTGTAATTTAACGCCGCCGCATTTCGTGTCACCTTGCTCGCATGGGAGCTAGGAAAAAAAATAGCACAATGGAGGGGAAAGTGAGGTTTACTTGAATAGTACGATAACATTACTTTCATCTTACCATAACATTACTCTATTGTTTGGCATGGAGCCATAACGTTGCCTGTCAACGTTGTGAGACCAAGTTGAGAACCTTGTTGGCTAAGAGTAGTAATGTTTTTCAAGCAACATGTCCTTAAGTTCAAGTGCCACAATCGTGATCCCAACACCATCACCCTTAATATCTAGAGTATGTTTTATTACCGAAAGCCACAAATTTAATGCTAACACCATAGGCTTACGTCGTTTCCCACGTATGCCTAGTGCCACAAAGATATTCTTAGTTCCATGTTCAGAGGCCCTAAGCCTATTTAGCCATGAACCACAACTCTACGACAAAGCGACAACAATTTGCTCTCTATATCTAGTGCCTTGATGTCAAGATCTATCTTAGATTTTTATCTCTCGAGACACGCAACAATACACCTTGCTTGTTGTAGTGCACTGACTTTGGGTTTACAAGTCATCTAGTTGTTTGGCTATGACGAATAAGGTTAAACTCATATCCCTTATAGGTTGAGGACATAGGGATTTCCACCTTAGACAACTACTTTTACCCTTAATGGAGGTGATAACCTTTGCTAGCTAACTAGCTCATTAGTCATGTCTTGCTTTGGCAAAACAAAACCATATTTTATGTGTTAAAAATGACTTTATCGCTGCGGTGGTGTCTTTTGGCACTGCGGTGCCAACACCTTTTCATCCAAAATTCATATGTCTGCTTGTTTCATGACTCATTTGTTGCATTAGTGTTTTGCCTATTTTTATCTTGTTTACTTGTGCATTTGCCCTGCATTTTTTATTTTGTGTATGCTTTTTGCTATTTCCATAATATCAACTTTTGGTGTCTATAATTTAAGGCTCGCCTTGAAGCACCAAATTTTATATAACATGTGTTATGCTCGTATGCATGGCTTGCTTTTCTATTTGAGTTCATTATGCCACATATTGGACTAGTCTTATGAGTCACCACTCTTAATGGTGGGATCCATAGTAAACCCTACAATTGACCTATGATATTGATGGGATAATGAGTATCGCCTAACAAATTATCCAAACAAGTGATATGAATTATCGTAGTATTATCAAATTTTATAGAATTGTTCCAAGCATATAAGTGAAATAAAATTTATCACCGATTTGACGAGTATTATTCTGCTTAAGTACTAAAAATGGAGATAGCCTTAGAGACATCATCAAGATCCTATAAGGACGCACTTAGTCCGTGCACCACATGACCTTCACTTAGGTGATGAATAAACAATACCTTATAGATGCTTCTTTAGATTTAGGGTTTGGGTGTGGTAAGAATTTTTACATGCAAAGTCATAGTGTCTTGTGCTAGTATTTTGGCCATTACATTTTAGCTTATTGCTTTTGGGTGTTTATTGAGTTTAAGGTATACACACTTGTATCTATGGAGTGTTTTTATTGTAGGGAGTTATGTCCAAAATAAAGGAGCATAATTTATATGTTTACCTAATGCATATTTGTAGGTGATGCTTAGTTCTACTCAAGTCA
The DNA here is from genome assembly GCA_002079205.1 of Phalaenopsis hybrid cultivar. Lineage (NCBI taxonomy): Eukaryota > Viridiplantae > Streptophyta > Magnoliopsida > Asparagales > Orchidaceae > Phalaenopsis > Phalaenopsis hybrid cultivar. The sequence continues at coordinate 206,221 of JXCR01110225.1, read as the reverse complement.
TATTTATTTATTTATATGCTTCATGATATATACATATGTTAACGTTAATTTTACAGATTGAGTATTTTCTTTTATTTTTTTTTATATATCTTCTAGATTTTTTGAAGGGTCTATACTATAAAGAGTATACGAGTATGTGTCCTCGAGGAGCTTGGAGTATGAAACTGTGTGGCAAGGATCAAGAGAAGTTTGTGCATACCTCATACATTAATTCCATATTGCTTTTGTTGTATAGACTTAGGATCTAGTGTGTATATGCGACAACTGATCATAATTTTCTCTTTTTTTGTATATATTATCGACCTAGTAGCATCCGACCTTTTATTATATTTATTATTTTTCTATGCTTAATTTATATTGCACAATGTGTCGTATTTACTTTTTTTTACGTCTTGTTTTGTGTGGAATTACAATTGCACTTAGGCTCTTAGGATTAAATCTTAAGTTTAAAAAAAATTCTAATTTTAAAGATTTATCCTAATAAAATTTTGGTTTAAAATAATTAATTTTAAAATGAGCATTTTACTTACCTATATGGCCCTCCGGGTCAATTTTAAAATAGATTTGTATCATATCAGCATCACTCATTTCAAATATAATTGGGCCTTCACACATTATGGTTTTAGATAATTTGCACTTATTTTTCGTGGTCAGTGGAGAATTATTCTTATTTATTCTGCTTGACTAATCAAATAAGACTTTTCAGTTGAGTGGTTGATTAGCATGATCTGAGTGCCAAAGATTTTCTTATCCAAGACAGGGTCATAATTCTTTTATGGGGTGGTTTAGTTCTATGAACTAGATTGTTATTTTCATTTTCACTATGTAGGCTTCCTGGTCATATGCGTGGTAAGTATAAGCTTTACTCTTGTCTTTGTTGTCTAATTAGGGTCATATGAGCTTAGGCATCTCTTTCTTATGATTGTAAGTCTCTTAAACTCATTGGTTGAAGCAACACATGTGTTGCTAACAAGTAGTTCATTATCGTGTTGAGTCGACTAACTTCAGAACTCAATATTCTTAGGATTTTATTAGCCTAAGATGTTGGATCCATGGAGTCCTGACTTTGCTACCTCTACTTATCTAGGATTTTTTTACTTACCAATTGGCCCCCCAATTTTTGTCCTGTCGTACTTCTTATTGAGTCTTTTGTAGTCATTTTGTATGTTCTTTTATGTTAAAAGACGACTATTTTATTAGTTTGCATTGATTCATCATCTGTTTGATAGCCTAATTTTACCTTGACTACAAAATGTTTCTTCTATTGAATTGATGAAGCCATCAATGTTGACCTATTGTTAGGTATTTTAAAAGCAAGCATAACACATTAATCTAGAATTTTCCTTGCTTTCCCGGATTTTATTGAACCCATAAGAAAAAATGAATTTGATTTTACTCTGGTTTCAGATATGATGACTTTTGTAAGCCTAATTTTTCTCACTATGTTACTTTTGAAATGAAGGTTGCTTGAAAAGGAAGATGTAAAAATGGCTAATATAATGAAAATCACATAAAGGAGTCCAACTATATATGTATTATAACAACATAAGAGCAAAGCTAGTGGGGGAACCCCTGGTGGCCCACTATTGCTCTGCTCATGACCATAGCCTTCGATGAATTGAATAATTGATTTAATCATCACATTTTAGAAAGGATTAAATTGCTGGAACGATAACCTCATCTGCTTCGTTGCAATCCTCGAGGATAGGATGCGAAGCATATGGTGGGCCAATTCTGCATGGCAACCCAACTAATGAATGCCCTGAATCGCTTTCAAGTGCCTGCAGCTGGACTGATATTTTAATTGCATGTATTCGATGGCTCAGGAACTCACATTTAAGACCAACTGTTAAGTTGCCTTTTAATGCTCGTCGTCTAGTAATTTTCCGATAAACTGGAATCTCTCCTCATTTGACTTTCCGGCCATCATTTATATCTTTGCATATATTTTATTTATTGAAGTTAAATAGTTTCGGAATATTAAGATAAGAATTAAAAAATTATGAAATTTTAAATTTTTTAAATATATTTATTGTTTTAAAGAGTGATGGCCATTTAACAAATTGAAATCGTTTGGCATGGATCTATAAGTGTAATATGAATCTGGAAATAATTATTTTAACATAAAATATTCGAACTTCAATTAAAGCTCATTCATAACTCTCAGTAAGCTTGCAATTAGACTATCCGACTCGACGAGACAGACACAATGACATCAAAGTTAGTCTAATCCGAGTTAAATTAAGCACAGATCAGGTTGTTTAGCCACTTTTGGAAGTTTTTAGTGCCTAATTAGAATGTCAACTGAATTCCAAATCTCACAAGCTTATAATCAAATCAAGTGTCTCAACAAGTCCTACAAGCCCAAGATCTCTAAATTCTTATATCATTAAGAGCTAAAATGTTCATAGAACGTCATTTAACAGAGGGAACCTCTCCAGCTCGTCTCATGTGGTGGTATAGATTCCTTTTATGTGGGAAGGTTTCCTTTAGACTCAATAAATAGAGTTCAACCCCCTTCATAAAAGAGGAGCTATAGCTGAGGCTAAAGGACTGAGAGAAGAAGGAACTAAAACACTATGTCATTTATGCACAAAGGACCCACGAACGTTTCTCGTTCCAACAAATGCCGACCACCATTGACCACTGTTCGTCGACCATCATCGATCACCGTCGCTAACTCGTTGCAATGAAGCCCCTTGCAAAATCATGACTTGCTTTCTAGAATCCAAGCATACATTATAGAGTAATCAATCACCATGCAGAGTAACAACCAACATTACGAAGTAACGAAATATTCTATTAAGCAACACACCCTGACGATGGTGTGGCAATATGCCTTGTAGACGGTGTAACAACATCCAAAAGAAAGTGCAACACATGCCCTGAATTCGGTGTAACATCTTTCTCTAAATACGATGAAACAATGCTCTCCTTATTTAGTGCAATGACGCGCCCAACGTACGATGCAAATGATGTCTTTCAAAGAAATTGTAACAATACACCCCACAATAACTGCTTAAAACCGCTGTACTCAAGATACAACAATCTTTTACGGACACATGAAGCTCTTTTGTTGCAGTCCATCACTACGGCCTACATGACCACCTACAACCGACACGATCCACAACTCATGCAACTCTCATCTTCAACCATTCTGGGCTATTGATGTTATCTCAACTCATGCAGTTCTTAACTTCGGCCTCTACAACCTACGAACATTATCTCAACTTATATAACTCTCAACTCTGGCAATGCGACCAACATATGTTATCTCACCGCAGCCTACAGAAGTTATCTCGTTCTTTTAGCTAAATACTACGATACTTGTGGTGTACCGGTGCTTTTGATGGAAATATCTAAAGCTCACATTACAAACTACTATCATGACTTTCAATTACAGTTCCTTTAACAAACAAGCGCTACAGTCACTATCTACAACATTCTCGCCAGACTAGTGTTGTGAAAAAATGACGGAAATAAAGTGAAAAATCAGATTCAGAAAAATTACACCAGAAAAAGGCGACACAAGATTTACGTGATTCGGCAAATTGCCTACGTCTACGGAGCTGCAGAGAATTTTATTAATTCGAGTAAATTATACTGCGACATTTACAAGAAAAAACTCTCTATTTTTCTCTCTCTCCTCTCCTCTCTCTCTCTTCTTTTCTTCTCTTCCCTTTTTCTCTCTTCCCCTCTCTCTCTCTCTCTCTCTCTTTCTAAAACCAAGTGAGAGAGAAAACAAGAAAGAATTTCTTCTCTGTTAGCTAGCAAACCGAAAAAGAGAAAAGCTACAATAGCTTTTTGTTTTTCCCTTGCAAGCTACAACAACTTTAGCAGACCTTTTGCTTTGCTATTTATAAGAGGCTCAAATAGCTGAGAAAGGTAATTCCCAATGCCATGTTTCAGCGTGAGAAAACCGTGTGAGGAAGAGAGTTTTGGCGGGACCGCGTGAGGGAGAGGACTTTGGCGGGAAGAATATTGAGGAAACAAATTAAGCAAATATTAATTACTTTCTAATTATTTCAGTGGACCAGATCTCTACTAATCTCAACAACTAGTACCTCCATAATAATCAATTATGTCATTCCTTAATGTTACACAAAATGTAAATTTTATTGTGCTACTAAACGCTTGCAAACGTTTTATTATTTGGCCATCTACTTCTTATGGGTCTCTTTAAGGTTGGGATAGTGAAGAAATATCAATCATATTAAAAAAATGAAAAATAATATTAATTGTCTTCTTGCTCTATTAGTTTTTGTATGTATTGGAAATGGCTAGCTGGTATTCTACCTCTTATGGGTTCATCTAGGTTTGGAGTAGCAAGCCAAAAAAAAAAAAAACAAAGGTTATTTCTAAAAGGGGTTTTCTTCTTGAATTTAAAAGGAATGATGTCCATTCTATTTCAACGATGCCCTTAAATGCTATATTAAATGCTTTTATTCTTAAATATTTCTACCTATTACCTGAATTTCATTATAATATTTTAGCACAAAGCATTAACGTTTTCAATAAAGTCATTATTTCCCACAGTTGTAAGAATATATTGTGGAATGATAATAAATATTTTTCTTCTATTGAAATTATTTCTGCCATTTTAATAATCAGATGAATGTTTCTCGGGTAATTTTATGTGAAACAGCATTCTTCTAGGTACACTTTTTTTTTTGCAAAAATGCATATAATTTAAAAACTAAATAGTATTATTAGGGTGAGTTTGAGACATCTTGTGCGTTTCAAGATAAATTGTTTATCCTGAAACGCAACCCGCGGGTAGACCGTGGGAGTCGACCTGCGTCCTGCGTTAAGTGTAAAAATGGAACCGTGTTTCCGAATAAGCAGACAAAACGCGCGATCCAAGCGGTACCACGATGTTTTCAAAAACGCCCTCGCACCTATAAGCCGCCCCAAACGAGCCCTTAATATAGGCAACCGCTTTCTATGTGATGTTGCCTTAGAAAAAAAATTAAAATCACCATTATTTTTTTAGTAATAAAATTAGTTTCTGATGTGAATTTTTTTTTTTGTTGCCCCAAAATTTGGATTGCTTTATAATTCATTTTCTTGACATCATCCCGAGACTTCATTTTTCATTATTTCGGCCATTGTTACTAATCTAAGTGGGGAAAAAAATTGTAGCATTTCAATCAAGATGGCTTGATAAAGTTAAGCAAGGTTAGTTTTTCTTCTTTAAAGTGCATTAATGAAAATATTGTGAATCGAGGTGGCTTAAAAATCTCTACATACACTGTCTATCTCACTCATTTCAATCACGAAAAATTTTCTGCTTTCTAATTGACTTCCACTTTGTTTTGACTTATTCAACATTTTAACTAATGTTAGTTGGGCCCCTCTAATTTGGCTTTGAAAGGGCGACCACTAACCTAACCTAGTAAAATCTGTCATGAAATCTCTAAAAGCCCACAACCAATTGTTTTTCCTGGGCTTCTACTACACATCATATGTTTATATATATAGATATCTATATATATATATATGACACACAAGCCCTCATTCTCTTATGTTTTAATATATATTTTTTCAAACAAAATTGAGCAATAGAGTTATTATTTAAAAAAAAAATTATAAAAAAAAATCAGCTTGTCAATTCAAGTCCAGCATTTCCAGGCTATGAACTCTATTAGCTATCGACGGATGCCAAAAAGAACGCCGGCGATGGTTTGCTTTCTTATAAGCGAAGCTTGTTGAGCTTATGGCTAAAGAGTAGAAAGCTGATTAAAAAGATCTGCGGACCACTGTCCAATGGCCTCGATTTAAAGGTTGCATTGGTCCCAACATATTGTAGTTGCTTACGATTTAAGATCTTTTTGTGAGCTTCGTTTCTAAAACAAAAAGAATCAATTAATATTAGCGATAGGGAATCAAAACAGGATTAAAATTAGCTTTCTGTAGAATTCAAAGCTGTTCAGGAAACACACCCAAAATATAGAACGTTGTATAAAAAGTGTGTAGTAGTAGATCACAAGAATGCGTAACATTTATTCATGACATGAGTCCCCTACTTATAGGGATCAACCTCAGTCTTATACAACTACAGACCAGTCTCCTCATCATTAGCTTTTAGAGGGGACTTTAGTAATTACAAATATATTTGGATATAATAATACTAGCGGATTGGTGTCGGTCAGCAAGAATTTTGTTAGTCGTTCGTCTAACTTCAATTCATCGATATTTGATCTGAAACTCAACAATCTATCTATCGGTCTTAAGATCCATCGAAATCTAGTGGGAAATCCTCGGGCACGTTCTTACGATCGATCGATTTAAACGCCTTCCTTACAAGCATGAATTAGTCGATTATATCTCTTTTTCTGATGTAGTTATTGAAGTCTTAGTTATCAATTATGTGTGGATTTTCAGGTTTTGTCCGACGATGTGAGGAAAGGGGGGCAACCGGGAGACGCAAAGTGTCCTCTGACTTCATACTGCATCGTCTTGCTGATAGAGATGGTGCTTCCTTTATTTTATGGGTAATCCTCATGGGGATAGTGACGAAGGAATTATTGAAGTTGTGGAGAGAGTTGACTGAGTGGAGAAGGAAGTTATTGCGAGGTGCTTGCTGTTTTTTAGAAGGAGATGCTTGCCGATCGTGGAAAAATGACACACCTGTGTTTGGAACTGTCGGCCGTTAGAGAGATCTGCACTGCTCATTTGAGGGGTATTTAGAATGACATTTTCAAGTTGGGCAGTGAATTTATGTATGAATGGCAACTATCACTGTTAAGATTCTCTTGTCCTTATCGCAGCTGTCGCTATGAAGAAGAAAGATAATCGGGAAACTTAAATATATATATAAGAATGTGTCAGCATGAATTTTAAAGAACATTGACGATCAACATAAAAGATGGAGTGGCATCTTGGGACCCGCTAGAGATGATCCAAAATCTTACGCCTAGCTAGTCGGCTCCTACAGACCAAAAAGAAGAAAATCTCTAGATGGACATAATTCAACCATTCTCCTAAAAGTCTACCAACACAAGATTCGCTCAGATGAGTTCTTCAGTTCTTTCCAAGCCAGGCCGGGTGATTGTGCTAAATTGTCCGGGTCCGAAGCAGTCGATCGTAGTTGCCAGACCCGTTCTTTCAAGAAAAAAGCCCTCCAGCCTAACCAGTAGCTTCTCGGGATCCCCGGCGAATAACCACTCTGCCCC
>JXCR01110225.1:188726-199018 GCA_002079205.1 Phalaenopsis hybrid cultivar | reverse complement strand
AAAAAAAAAAAAAAAAAACGTGTGGAAGCCATCATATGCTTCCGACCCTATCCAGCCTGACGCTTTCTTGGGGGCCCAGCCCCATCTGGCCGAGCGTCTTCCCTGACTCCCAACCCTATATTTACGTACTAATTAAAATAACACCACCATATCTATTTATTCTAGGTGTACATAATGCAATTGTACAATCCCATCCCTATAAATATAGAATTCTTTCCTTGAATAAAGGTTACAAGATTTTAGTATTCTACATTGTGCTTCTGCGCTCTCCATTTCTTGCTATATACCTTATATGTGTCTAACTGTACATATATTATTGCGGCAAATTAACGCAAAGTGTTGCTTTCCGGGTTGTCTAAAGTATATCTTGGCGGGTCTTCCGGAAGCCAACATGAGAAATGATTCGGAAGAATTGGTAATTGCTTTTTAAACCCTAAACAAATAATTAATAGCAGAATAACACAGAAGCAAGCTAGCTTCGCAGTTTGGGTTGTATTTTGCATGTGATTCCCTCGCTCATTTGAAGGAGCTTCGCTTTCACTCAAAGGCTTTCTCGTATTCTTTTTTATCAGAGATTCATTAGCATTTTCGGAAATTTCGTTGAGGAGAGTACTAAAATAGATATGACACATATTTTCATCACGCATTTAATGTCTCTTTTTTATATAAAAAAAATAAATTATTTTTAAAAAGTTATTATATAAAACAGGCAACAAATATACATGCACTTCTATCACTATTTTATAAATATAAAATTATAATCTAACAGGTCCCAACTGAGGGTGTGAGTGAAGCTCCCTCGTGAGCTTGCTCAAGCTCGACTCAATAAGCAAGTCAAGCTCAAGCTAATATGGACTTGACTCGTTAGCTCGTGAGCCGACTTGTTTAACATATATTTAATATATACTATGCTTAAAATAAATTAAATTAGAAAACTTTATTTTTAAGGTATTAAAAATATTTGAAAAAATAATATTTTGTAGTTTATATTAAGTGATTTCTTATTTTCTAACTATAAATTCTATTGTCGTTTTATTATAATACTACCTTTAATTAATATTTTTTTCTCTCTTTTATAATAATCAAGCAGGCTTGAACTCATAGACTTAAGTTCGAGTTTGAGCTCGAACTCAATAAAATTAATCGAGCTCAAGTTCAAGCCAAAGGTGGCTCAAGCTCGACTCAGCTCGTTTACAAGAGTAGTCCATTATTAACAAAAAAAAAATCACACCTCAATTAGTTTAGTCAGACAAATTTTTTATACAATGTCAATTTGAATTGATAAATGTATAAGATCAAAATATTTGAACATTTGATATTTAAGAATTGTACACTAAATAATTAAAATTAAAAAAATATTTTCAACTTTTATTTACTTAAAAGTTATTGATTAGTCAAAGATATGAAGCATGATCCAATTAAAATTATTTTCAATTTATGTTAAATGACCCAAGCCAATTCCAATCGGTCAATGCATATCTTCAGTTCAAGCTAATATTTTTCAAATATAATATTTTCCTCGTGCTAAAAAATAACTTAGGTCAGAAGGATTTTTTAAATATAATATATAAATAAATAATTAAATTTATAGACAACAAGTCTAAGATTAAATTTAATTAATTTAAAATTCTTTTTATCAAAATAAGATTGGAGAATTATAATCATTTTTATATAAAAAGAATGAAAATATATAAATATTCTTTTTTAACTATTTCCTTCCTCTAGAATCGTTACCATGAATGCATTTATGTATCTTCTGACTTCCCAACGTCTACATTTGTCATTAATCCAGAAGATTTGCAAAATGTTTATAGAACTCTCAACAAGGAATTGGCAATCCTAAAAAATGAAAAGTTTTTGGGTAAGTTGTCTATACTCAGAGTTGCATCCGAACAACGGCGGAAATCCTCCCTGCAGCTGAGAGAAAAAAAAAATACCGCAATCAAGTGTATCGCAGTCGTTGTTCAGATGCAGCACCGCCCAAACAACTTATTCTAGAAGAAATATTCTAAAAGTAAGATAATAGTAAGCTTGGTAAAAGTTCTCGTCGAGGAAATACTAAAAAAAAGATAGCTCAGAGAACCCAATCGGTAGAAGAGCGTATAAAGTATAAAGAACACATCAAAGTAACAACTCCAAATATGAGCAATTTGATGTATGTTTCCACCATAACAGGCAAGCGTAGTCGTCTGCGAAAAAGCTATGAAAGTTATATGCAAATCATGTTATGCCTTTTAATCAAAAGGTAATGAGTCGTGATGTGATTAACATATACAAAGAATCCCTTTATAATCATATAAGGAAGATGACATATATGAGAAATAATTTGTATAAAGGAACAACTCATATAACAAAATATTGAAGCATATATAAGCATTTTAAGTATAATGAGAGCACTAAATAGTAAAGCATTAACTATTTCAGCCCATCTATAGGAATTGTCCAAGAATTCAAACAAAGTACATTTAAGAGCATATCTTTTGAACCAAATAGTCTTTCCAATTCACTTTCAAGACATCAAAAATAGAGTGAATCATGAATATGTTGGTAAGAAAAAAAAAAGTTTTTGCCAATCTTGAAGGAATTATTGATAGAAGATCCCAAAATGTGAATATTCAAATTGTATTGAACAATATAAGCATAGTCAATATAAGAGTAAATAAGCAATTGCCATGAATCATCCATAATGAAGTCTTGACTCTAGCAGTCAGAAAACAATCAAATCAGAATATCACCATATTTCTGAATTTCTTATTAATAGACTCATAATTAAACCATGTGTCATGAAATAAAAGATAGTTTATAGTTGTTGTTATCATTAAAGGACACAAAATGACATCCCTTACTCATCACAACAAGAAATGATTTTCAAAAGAATGGAAATTTGTAACTTTGCATGGATCAAGTTGAACAATCGACATTAAAGTACTAAGAGAAGCCATTAGTCAGAATTGTTTAGTTTCCATATCAACCTAGATTTGCAGAAAGCATAAAGATCATGTGATATCTCTCATAGTAGTTTTTCCTTAAATGGTCGCAATTTTTATTACCAGATCCATTGTTTTGCACAAAGTTATTATAGGCTGGATATTTATTTCATAAATCCGTAAGAAGAGTGACAATAAGAAATTAATAATGAAGATTTTCTTAAATTGTAGTTCTCAAAAGTGAAACAATCCTACATAGGACAACAACTTTTACTACCATTACAAAGTAAGTTATGATGTCTATCATTGATTTTAGAACAATCACTCATTTTGAACTTCAAAGAGAAAATAGGAAATCAATGATATCCTCAATAATAATAATAATAATAATAATAATAATAATAATAATAATTAGAGCCAACACCCAAAGCATGAAAAACATGCTCCTTAGTCTAAACCTTAACTACCTAACAAAGCATTAAGTGAAATTTTTACCATTAGTACAAATATCAATAAAAATTTTATAAATTTCAAAAATAGTATTAAATTATTTGATGGTATCTCTATTGATTTCACTAAAGACTAAATGATTGTTANTTGAACGGAATGACATAATAAATATTAAAACAATTTCACTATGATTAAATGATATAATAAAGATGNGTAGTAGTCAAGGTTATGAAAACCGAACTAGGCATTGAACTAAAAAAATAGAGAGGCATTCAACAATTCAATTTGAGTGGAAGCGAAAGTTGAACGGAATGACATAATAAATATTAAAACAATTTCACTATGATTAAATGATATAATAAAGATGAAAAAAAAGATATTTACACCTAATATACATAATCCTAATTTACAACACTTTACTCTTGAATATTTTGAATATAATTTAGTTTCAAAATTTTAGGATATAATATTTTAATTATTTTCTCAACTTTAAATTTAGATATTTTATTATAGTGATTATATCAAAATAAAAAATTCCAAAATTAATTAATATTAAAAACGGATGATTCCTAAAAAATAAGCCTAGTTCACAAGTTCAACACCAATTTTAGACCATTTTGGCCAATACTATGCAAAAGTGATTTTGGATCTCAATTGTACTGGCTAGATGACCATTTAACAATTAAATCAATCGAACTGGCATATCTACTCCCGGTTTTTAAAACAATTATGATAATAGTAGTAATAATAATAATAATAAAAACAAAAATAACTNTTTTGGATCTCAATTGTACTGGCTAGATGACCATTTAACAATTAAATCAATCGAACTGGCCTATCTACTCCCGGTTTTTAAAACAAATATGATAATAGTAGTAATAATAATAATAATAATAACAAAAATAACAAAAATTCAGTTACATATTTCACAGTTCCAAACTTACTTGCCAATTAATTATCTTCTTAAATTACACAATTCCAAACTTAGTTGCCAAGTCATCCTTCCTAAATTACACAATGCCAAAATTGAGATTTCTCTATGTTTTCAAATCATGTTTTAACAACTAAGCAAATTATTATACAACAAATTCAAGTAGATATTTCATATTTTTTATCAAGTACTTAGATTGAAGTACCACTGTGATGACTCATCAACATCATCATAATTAGCCTTATCCCAACAATTTGAGGTAAGTAGTATCTTGATGACTACTTAACATTTAGGATGAAGAATGAAATTCTTGTAATCATAGAAGGTTGATTGCACTTATCAAACCTCAATTTTGCTTGTACATATTAGTTAGCCATTTTAACCTTTTTTTATTTTTTAAGGAATAAAACATTTACGTTAAAATGTCTGAAAGCCTTTAATAATTTCCTTTTTTTTATTTATACATTTGTAAGTTTGCCGAATGCCTCCATGTTCTCATTGTAATGCCTTATGGTGTATGTTTTTTGTTGGTTTCTAAGTTAATTTTGCATATGAAAATCTCTTGAAAGAATACAACAACAGCAGCAGCAACAAAGACTTAATCCCACTACGTGGGGTCAGCTACATGAATCCTTTTTCTCCATTGCTTCCTATTTAGTGTCATATTTTCATGTAGTTCTAATAAATTAAGATCATTTTTTATACGATAAGCCCAAGTCTTCCTAATTTTACCTCTATCTTTCTTAAAAAAAGTCGAATCTAAAACATCTACTCTCCTAATTGGATCATCAGATGGTTGACGTTTAATGTGACCATCTAAGACGACTCTTTCTAATTTTGTCTATCACTGGAGCATGTGATGAAAATTTTAAATGTTGTACCATAAGCGAGAGATAATCTAAATAGAATAAAACTTATGAACAACATACATCGTGCAAGAAAATAACTAATTAAAAAAATTAATCAACTAAATATACAAAAAACATTTAGAGAAAGACATACGTGCATTAGATCAAATAAATTCTCTAGTTTTCCAAAAGAATTTAACACATAACTCGGAGATATTGTTGACGAGATTCCTAAAAGCTCGCTTGTTTCACAATTAGTGCTGGTTTTAAAATTTTCATGGAGTGTCAAAAAGGTATTTGACAGTTGTAGGTTGTCTATTTTAAATATCTTGGTAAGACATATCTTCAAGTCGAGTACACAACAAGTGGTCCCATGTGGTAATAAAAAGACTTGAGAAAAATATCTATATGTTCTTTACCGCTCTCATATCTTGGTAAACATATCTTCAAGTCGAGTAAAAAAAAATATTGTTGACTTGACAAAAATAGACTTGACCAAAATATTGTTGACTTGCCTGGTTTGGAGCTCAGAAATTTTAGCAAGCAGAAGACGCTCTCTTTCAGTAACAGTTGTATCAACCTGTAAAAAGTAAAGCAATTATTTACAGATTACAGTTGTAATTTTCTCAAATGATAAACAAGGTGTCAGGCAATATAGTCAGAAGAATTAATCCAAGTACCATTAATCTCCTTCATCATATTAGAAAACAAAAGCAAAGGCCAAACAGGTTATTGCGACTCTCCCAGGACAAATTAGTTTAAGGCACTCCCCAAATTTAATAAATTAATGAATCTTTTACATCATATAAACTTAGTGTTTTAACGTCAATAGAGAAACCGTAAGTTAAAAGAGCTAGGAAGATTTACATACAAAACATCCAATTCCTATGCATTTACATATCTAGCACCTAAACATTAAATTTTTACATAGATACCCTTTACCTATACATGAAAATGAGCAATCCAGTATTTAGAAGTCAAAATGATGGTACTTTTGATGTCATATGAAATATTTGGGTGGTATGGATGTAAAAAATAAAGTTTGCTAAATATGTAAATACATAAGAATTTAGTGGTATGTATGCAAATGCCCCAAAGAGCTTTTACTTTCATCAGGTATTTTGAGTTTTTAAAGTTTAAATGTGGCAATTTAATGCATCATGCTTCAGATGTCTCACTGAAAATTGACATGGGTTTTGAGGCAGTGGGAGAAAGACATGTAAAGAAAATTTTCCATTTCAGATTTCGAGTGGTTTATCTCTAGTAAAAACTTGTTGGCCGAGCAATACAAAAATTGAGCAAACTCTACTTCAAGTTGTTCGACCAGTGGCTAAAACAACAATAGGAAAACAGCCAGGAAAACTAGGCGTGGTTGATCCTGCAGTTCGTCCTTAGAAAAATTGAAGAAAACAGACTCACCAACTTTCAATGCCAGATAGAATCCAAAGGCTGAGAAATGGAATAGGAGTGTGGAGATGTCTCTGAGTTTTAAGATACATCAAAAAGCAGTATTGTGACTTTCAGAGTGGAGTTGGTTGCATATAAGAAATAAGCATCTGCAAATATTACTTGGGTGGAGTTTAGATGCATATTTTAAGAGTATTCCCACCACATTAAATGGGGAGTTTAGAAACATCAAACAAGAGGAAATGTTGGCACATACTAATCATGTGATATTTGCGTATGGCATTATGAAATGCACTGCCCACATTAGTTGTGTCCTAAGGCGCTGAGTTCAATACGCTAGTAACTGTGTGTTTTTAGCAAGTATATTGTCTTTGCAGTGCACCACACTTTATTTCACCATTTTATTGCTTAAAATTATTGTTAATATTTTTAATTTTGACTTTTAAATTCATTTTATTTTCTTTTTTATTAAGGCTTTAATATCATTTACATGATAAATCACAGACTCACTCAAGCTGTGATGTGGGAGCCTCCCGCAGGGGCATTTTTGCAACTCCTGCTATAGTACTGCTACAACACCGCGAATTGGACTAGATGCGGAAAAGCTCATAGCAACTTGGGAACGATAAAAAAACAAATTTAGACCCGCTGATATTCCTTGCACGGATTTAGCACCTAATTATCTAGGGCATATATATTTGATTCCAATGTTTAGGTTTTTAGTATTCTTGGTGTTTTTTTTCTTTTTAGGGCAGCCATAATCATCTAGGTTTTCTCTTCTAGGGCTATATTTGAGGGTGATTGATGCTCCGACTGTATCTCGTTCTGAGGTGGTGACTCTTCTGCAAGGGTCAAGTGGTGCTCCGACTGTATCTCACTCCCGATGCGGGGTTATCCTTCTTCAACTCCTCCACATCCCTCTCAATTCGCTACCGCACTCGTTACAGCCACCTCCCAACTGTCTTCCTGCAAGTCCTACTCTCCCAACTACCGATTGCTCAATATCAANTCACTCCCGATGCGGGGTTATCCTTCTTCAACTCCTCCACATCCCTCTCAATTCGCTACCGCACTCGTTACAACCACCTCCCGACTGTCTTCCTGCAAGTCCTACTCTCCCAACTACCGATTGCTCAATATCAGTCATCTAGAATCATTCCTATCGCACCCCTGCTATCGTCCCTGCCCACCGCAACCTTCCCTCCACCTTCTCCCAGCCTTCTCCCTCGTTGACACAAACTTGTAAGTCTCTTGCCTTACTGTCCACTGATGTCCCCACCGCTCGGAACATTACCTCCACCTTCTCCCAAGCTTCTGTCTTGCTATTGCAGCTCGTAAGCCCCTCGCCTTACTGTTCACTATTGTTCCAGCGAATAGACTCACATCCCTACGGCCTCGCTATNCTTCTCCCTCGTTGACACAAACTTGTAAGTCTCTTGCCTTACTGTCCACTGATGTCCCCACCGCTCGGAACAGTACCTCCACCTTCTCCCAAGCTTCTGTCTTGCTATTGCAGCCCGTAAGCCCCTCGCCTTACTGTTCACTGTTGTTCCAGCGAATAGACTCACATCCCTACGGCCTCGCTGCTGTTCCAACACTTCCCCGACACTGCCATCATCGTTCTAGCCACCCAAGATCATATTCCTCATGTCGCCCAGTTGTTGTTCCAACCGCTGGAACCACTTCCCCGAAGCCAAGCTGCTGTTCCCACCGGCTCAGAATCGTTCCAAGCTTTTGTTTCTTCACTACCCAATCCACCCACCCCCTTTCAACCGCTTTTCCAAGCACATATCGGCCACCGACGCCACCCTAGATCCACCCTAGTTAATTGTGTTGTGTTTATTGCTATTTAAAATTGCCAGGAATCACATTGTTGTATTTTCTCTTTTAAATGTTTTGGTTTAAACTACTATTTACTTTCAGTAATAATATTTACTTTTCTTCTTGTGTTTTGGGTTAGCTTGGGTAGCATTTGATATCATAGCTAACCTAATCCTATGACACGAGCTTTGGAGGCAGGAAGTGGGGTTTAGAGACTGACTGAACCAGCTGACAGGATATCCACCTCTGTGCGTTTGTTTGCTGCCCTTCGCTTTCCTTTTCTGGTTTCCGCCCAAACCCTTTCCAATATATCTCCTAGCTAGTATATATTTGTTTCTTTGCTTGTTTAGGTTTAGCTTTTAATTAATTACATATTTCAGGTTTCTTTCAAGATAGCGACCGACTTAAATTTTCCCCTTAGAAGGCAATACACGAGGGACTAAGAAGTGCTCCGGTTGTATCTCTCTCCAGAGGTGGTGATTACTTCCTCTTGTTGCCCTCCGCCTCCTCCCACATCACTCCTTGCCGCCATACCTCACTGCAGTCAACCTCAACAATACTCGGATTGCTGTTTCCTGCAATCTTTAGCCTACTAGCAACTTCCCCCTCCCTTTCAGTTTTGCTGCCGCCCAAGCCACACCTCATTACTGCTATTCCAGCCAACCCACCGTGCCACTGCCCCCCCACCCGGGACAAGTGACCACCTCCTCCCTGCTATTTTGTTGCTATCCACCTCAACTCCTCGTTGGATAACACCCTACTTGTTGTCCCTGCATTTTCACAGCTCCCCCTCAATGCCACTAGCACCTATCGCTACCGCCACCCTCGCTAGTTATTCTGAACCCCTTAGCCGACCCCCATCACCAATGGGATATACTTTAGTGGTGTTGCTTGTGTCTTGATATTGCATTTCTTCTTTTAAGTGGGTTTGTTGTAACCGTTTATTTGCTTCAAGTAATAATATTTGTTGTTCTACTATGGTTCGGGTTAACTTCGGTATCATTTGATATCAGAGCTAGCATAACTCTAGTCATACACTATGGTTTCCTAGCATCCACCTTAATCCCCCACCAAAAAANAACTTTTATCTTGCAAGACTTTTTTATAGCTCTGTGGTTCTCCACCATATGTCCGTACAAAATTCAATTTTTCTGTCTTTGGCGCTCTGCCACCTTTCAACAAATTGACTCTATTCTGTTTTCCCATAATGCACCTCTGGCTCATAGTTTCACGCCGAGTAAACCTGCAGTCATATATAGTGTGTCAGTTTTCTTACTTTGACTCATGTTTCCTCGCATGAGTAAACCTGTAGTCATATATAGTGTGTCAGTTTTCTTACCCTGAGCCAGAACTAATGCTCCTTTAGTAACCTTCCAAGTACTATCTGAGAAAACTACTGAATGACCACCCTCATTGAGCTGCCCTACAGAAATGAGGTTTTTCTTCAATTCAGGAACGTGCCTGACTTTTTGCAAAGTCCACTTGCAATATCAACGTCTCCCATCCCCACCACGTCCAGAGCTTTTCTATTAGCCATATATACCTTCCCAAAGTTGCCTGCAACATAATTTCACATTAACTCCCGATAGGAAGATGTATAGAAGAAAGCCCCTGAATCCAGTATTCAGTCATCAACAGAACTGTGAACCGCCAACAATAGCACATCATGTATTTCATCAGTTACAACATTTGCGTCATCATTCTTCTTCTTGAAATTTCTGCAGTTCCTTTTTATGGGGTCAGTTTTGCCACAATTCCAGCAGGTTGTCTGCTGACCAGACTTTGATTTTGATCTTCCTCTGTTTGAGTTCCTGTCCCGTGATCTCCCTCTAGAATCAACAATCAGTGTCAAACTCGAACTCGAGGTCTCGCCAGAATCTTTCCTGCGCACCTCCTCAACCAAAATCA